>CALSBV010006670.1:1315616-1346895 GCA_943590825.1 Bovichtus diacanthus | reverse complement strand
GGGGGGGGGGGGGGGGGGGGGGGGGGGGGGGGGGGGGGGGGGGAGGGTGTGGAATATGTCCTCGAGCAAATAACATGGTCTACCACAGATGTAGTCCAATAAAAAGTCTCTATGAGTCATAACTCTGGGACGCTGACACTCTGTCTGCTGTTAGACGTCGCCAGTTTTGCTAACACAAGCTGGTGCTTCACATTTGTGTCTGAACCCCCTCAGGATCTGACTGGACCTCATGGGGTTTAGATCTCTTTCCAATGTTTTGCCCCTGTTTACTGTATTCACTAATTTAGGCTTTAGTTTGGGCTCAAGCAAACCAACTTTTGACTTAACTCTACATTTAAAATATGCTTTCAACCGTATCCTACAGCCTTCTTTAGGGAATGGAACTTGCTAAGTACAGGGGTCATCATAAAAGTGTGAAACTTTGGTAAGTCCACAGTTTCCTATAACAGAGCAGACAAAGCGTATTGAAGCAGGTTGGTATGGACCAGGAGGTCTAAAGACACCAATGTCTTGAGATCAGGGTATTCCACTGATCATTGGTTTGCTTGTAAATGCACTACTGAGCAATACTAATCAGCCAGGTAGTTGTACTGCAGAGTCATTTGTTATACATCATGTAAATCTACTGAGACATTAATGAGATAATAATAATACATTTAATTTATATGGCCCTTTTCAAGATACACACAGACGCTTTACAATTTAGAAACATTCTGTACAAGCATAAAAACAGACATATTTACAAATTCGTACACACAAGATCCAAACATAAGACAAAACAGAACAAAACAAAACCAGAACTGAGTGCAGAGTCATGAGATGGGGGGAAGGAGTTCAGCAGGGGAAAGCTATCTTGAAGAGATGGCTTTTAAGGTCATGCTTGGATGATAGTAGGGTGTCTGATGTGTTTTGGGAGGGCATTCCAGAAGGAGAGTACAGCAACTGAGAAAGCCCTGTCACCCCAGGTCCGGAGTTTGGTCCTGGTGGTCTTTAGGTGTTTGCATCTCCGGACCTGAGGCAACGGTAGGGATGATATGGGTGAGGAGTTCCGAGAGGTAGGGAGGGGCCAGGTTGTTTAAGGCTTTGTAGGTGGTGATCAGTATCTTTAAGTCAATCATGTATTTTGAGTGAAGGTTATGGAGGACGTACTGAAGTATATTTGTGATTTTGTAGGGTGAGCTGTAGAGGATACTATTGCAGTAGTCGAGTCTGGAAGTGATGAGGGCATGGAAAAGTGTTTCAGCAGCGGTAAAGAACAAGGAAGGTCAGAGGCTGGCAATGTTCCTGAGGTGGAAAAAAAGCAGTTTTGGTGATGTGGTTGACATGGGGAGGAACAAGAGGGTGGGGTTGAAGATGATTCCGAGGTTGTGGACCTGGGTGGAGGGGGTGAGTGAGAAGGACTGGGTGGAGCGGCCAAGGGAATTTGGACTGATGATAATTATTACTGATTTGTTGCAATTGAGTTGGAGAAAGTTTCTAATATCATTAAGACAGGCGGTGAGGGTTGAGTGGGTGGTGGGTGTGATGGTCTTCAAGGAGAGGTAAAATTGAGTCAGTTGGAGTGACAGTGGCAAGCTTGAGGGGGCGGGGACGAGGCCAGTGGACAAGAAGGAGTTGATTATGTTCTTGATAAGTGTTGATATTTTGTTGATGAGTGTGGTAAGTGAAAGGAGAAAGGTCTTGACAAGAGAGGTGGGGATAGGGTCGAGAGGACATATTGCGGACTTCATGCTGGTGACAATAGAGGATAGGTCGGTTGCCGTGATTCCACTGAAGGATGAAAGTGAGTGGCTTGGAGATGGGGGATAGTTAGGTTGAAGTCCATGGGGGTTTGTGTAGGAACAGGCGGGTGTACAGTGAGGCCGGTTATGTTTGAAAGTTTTTCCAGCTGATAGCTTGGCTTTGAGGAGATGGAGTTGGTCAGTGTACCAATGGGTGGAGTGTGTGAAGGAGTTTGGTTTTTATGGGGGCAATAATGTCAAGACAGGAGAGTATATCATTGTGCAATAGTATTAACCAGGTCAATGGGGGAGGCGTTCTGTGTGAGCGCAGAGTCAGAGATGATGGCAGCCAGGGTGAAGGAGAGAGAGGAAGGGTTGATGGACTTGAGGTTATGGAATGTTATGGTGTGTATCTGTTTAGCAGGTGGGGGCGGGGATGTCTATGTCCAGGGTGACAGCCATATGGTCAGAGATGGTAAAGGTCAGTAGTACTCAGGTTGTTGATGATGATTCCAGAGGTGGAGACAAGGTCCAGTGTGTGTCCTTTTCTGTGGGTGGGGAAATCAATGCGTTGGGTGATGCTGAAGAAGTGTAGCATATCCAGGAAGTCTGTGATGGTTTTGCAGTCTATGGAGTCGACATGGATGTTAAAGTTGCCTAGCAGAAGAACGAATGGTGATATGACACAGAGTGAAGTCAAAAATTCAGACAAGTCAGAGAGGAATCTAGGGTTTGGCTTGGGGGAGTCGATGAATAACGGCAGTGACCAGGGGTTTGGGACTTGGCAGTTTAAAAGCAAAGTGTTGAAAAGAGGATGGTGTGGGAATGGATATTGGAGCAGTCCGAGACGTTTAATGTCTGAAATGCATGATGTGGGGGTGAACTTGTTGAGTTTAAAAAGCTGCGAGATGGAGTATTTCAGAACCATGCCAACCTTGGAGGATAAAAGCCTGGAGTCGTTAGCCGTTAGCCTCAGACTAGTTTCCCGGTGGGGGAGAATTGTCAGGCACGACAGGACAGTCCACAGCATAGCAGGTGATCAGGGCTACGTGATACATTTGTGCTGGATTTTTGAGAGGGTGAAGGCTGACGGATCAGCAGCTGGTGTTAGCTGCTAACGTTGGCTGCTAGCCAATCACTGACTGGCGGGCAGCTAGCTGACAGCCAGCTGAGGAGGCAGTGGTCCCAGGGCCTAACCACACCGCAACAGCAGAGAGACTGTGCAGGGATTTACTTCACAGTATGAGCGCTGGGAGCATCCAGGTTAGTGGCTTCCTGGCAGCAGTGAGCTGACTAGCAGCACCTAGCTTCCAAGCCGACAGCTAGCTGAAGAGGCAGTGGAGACAGGCGACAAGGCCAGCTACACCGGGACAGCAGGGCGACTGTCCAGGGATATACTGTACCTCACAGAAGCAGTGCTGGGCAGACGGGGGTACCTGGGTCAGTGGACTGCCAACAGCAGGGAGCTAACTAACTGTGGCTAGCTTAGCAGTGGTATTGCTGGGCAATAGACGGGAGGATCCAGTTGACAACAGCCGGGGAGCTGGTGGAGCAGATCGGACAGGAAGCAGGTTATGGAGGTAGGTGCCAACAGGTAGGAAGAAAAAAACAATAAGTAGGCACAATCCTTGAAAAGTGGAAAAGCTTGGCGTAGCTTGATGCAGCCTAAAAGGTGAGGTTCAAGGCTCAGATGGAGAAGTGGCAAAAAAACAGCGGTAGCGTCCTCTCACATCGAGCAGCCGGTATTATATTATCAAATACCAAGGTCTTCTGTCATCTGAGAAAGAATCTGTGCCAAAGTGGATGTCCCAGGTACAGATTAACCAGCTCTCAGATCTTCCTTCAAATTATGAAATCCAACATACACAGGCCAACACACTAATTCTCCTATTTCATTTGTAATAAGTGATCAGTAATATGGTTTCAAATCATAGAAGTACAATTCTACAGATAGGTGTAGAATAGATGTATGTATGTAAGTACTGTATATGTATAAGGTTAGGCTTAATGCTATTAAAATTCAACATGTAAGCACATGTTCAGTACATTAGCAGTTTGATGGTTTGCTTGTTGACTATTGGTTTCCCTTGCTTGTTTTGCTCTCTAGTTGAAATGATGTGTTGTGAGAGTGTGATGCTCTCCACACAGGAGGAGACAGTGTGTTTGGCTCAGCTCTGCTGCTGTCTGTTGAGTTTATTACCCTCCCAATGATCCTGTGAAGGAGTATTCTGTGTGTTTGCGGATACCTTTGCAAAAACGTAGGTCACACCCACTTGACATGCTGAAAATGCTGAATCCTTTAAAAAAAACTCAAACTTGCCAGAGACATTGTCCAAGTCAAGGCATGTTTACCACCAATTTGTCATAATTGTAAAAGCCACAAATGACCATAGAAGGCTGAAGAACTGACAATCACTCCACATAAAAGATCACTATCAACAAGATGGTGATGATGGTTTTCATTCCAACAAAAGGCAGTACCCACAAATAACGTATATATAAAGAGCAACTAAGTTAATGAAAAAATAACGTCTGGTGCGTGTTGATCAGTTAATGTCTGACTCAACGTAATTAAACATTTCATATTGACTTCAAATAAATTGCTTCCAAATTTAGCTTTATGTTTGGCTTGACGACATAGTCTCACCATTAAAGCTCTACCCAGTTCAATGTAACATTAATGCCAGGGTCAGACTGCATGATATTATTACCATTGCAGATGGTTATTTTGTCAAATTTGGTGACTATGCTCCTGTCATTACTTGGCTGAGAAACATTTCATACTACACAATGGAGCACCATACGAGATAAGACCAAGTATCATACTTTAGAATTAGAACTGTACCTGAGGTTAAGCTCTGTTATTATGTAGTGTGGTAGAGTGAGTAAAGCTATTTTTATAACGTGTCAGCCTTTTGGTAAGCACTGGCGTGCCCCACAGATATCTTTAACTTAACGACAGTTATCAGAACTTAACGACTGAGGCAAATCGATATTAGGCCTATGTGAGTGATTCAGCTATTAACAGACAAGTTCACACCAGGGCTTCACCCCCGCCATCTTCCACCCATCAGCACAACAAGCAGCCAGTGTCAATAGCTGTCGGCTTGACTCGTGCCATTCTCCAAACATTCCTTTGATCTGAGTGGAAAGCTGAATGCTTATCAGGGTGACAAAAGAGAAGGGACTCCTGGTGGGGATCCTACTAACTTTGATGAAACTTTAATGGTTGTTCCTTGTGCCTGACTGGAGTTTAGCAGCAGCAGCAGAGATTGCGTGGCTGACTTGGTTGTTAGGCCAACAAAACCAAACCAACCCTAAATGCTGGTTTACCATGCACTTGATCCTCAGCTTGCACAGATGGAACTTTGTTTTTCTCAAAGATGTCATCCAATATACGGAAGCAATGTGGGGTTTATTACAGCACAGCTGTCTAATTAACATTACACACCCATGTACATTAGTACCCCCTTCTGCGTCTTTGAACCCTTTGGTACATCTGCTTATAAACCCTTGTGTCATGTACAGTAGCTTCTTATCCTTTAATGTCTTTCTGAAGGCTTAGCCTACTTTGATGTTGTGTTTTTAATCTCAACATGGAGTTAG
The DNA here is from genome assembly GCA_943590825.1 of Bovichtus diacanthus. Lineage (NCBI taxonomy): Eukaryota > Metazoa > Chordata > Actinopteri > Perciformes > Bovichtidae > Bovichtus > Bovichtus diacanthus. Next base: position 1,341,568 of record CALSBV010006670.1, on the reverse strand, counting down.
ATTAACTAATAATAGAACAAACTGCATCTTCCTATGAAATGTTTCTCCTTCCCAACAGTATTCACTTATTCCCAACAAAGTATCCCTCTTCTCATTACCACCTGCTCTCCTTTCTTTCTTCCCTACCTCCTCCCACCCCTAGATTGCTCTCTTCCTTATCCTGCAATATTTATTCTACCTTCTGTCCATCTCTAATCTTCTATTGCACACCTATTATTATAATATTACCTATCAACTGCACTTCAAATGATAAATGTGCTTGTTAGATCGCCAAAGCATGTATTCAACCCCCTCCCCGCATGCTTTCTGAGGTTTAAGGACTGGATTGTCTATATTGTATTTTTTAACTATGTTGTTTATTCTGTACACACGTCATCTATTACAGAGTGTGCGTCCTGGGAGAGGATCCTCCTCAGTCTCTCCCTGAGGTTTAGAACATGTTTCCCCTTTAATTGTGGGGTTTCTTTTGGGGAGTTTTTCCTTGTGCGGTGCGAGGGTCTAAGGACAGAGGGGGTCACATCCTGTACAGTCTGTAAAGCCCACTGAGACAAATGTGTCATTTGTGATATTGGGCTATGTAAATAAACTTGATTTGATCATTTGATTTGACTGCAACCCGCAACACTTTTTGTAACATTCTGAAACATACAATCCTACAAGCATGCCCATTTGTTTTTATTCACATCACTACTCTACTACTGCTTTTTTTGTTTGCAACCAAGTGCAACACCGAGAACACTTTTGAGGAGAGACAGTTGGAAAGTGTGCGCCCTTATCCTGATTCATTGTGTCTCTCACCTCTTTTTGACTGCAGCCTTTTTGCCCCGCCTTCGAGTGTGACTCCTCAGGACAGCTTTTAGTCTTTACAGACCCTTTGGTCCCTACATATGTGCGGACAATACCTAATGTGAAGTTTGATTCAAGCTCACCCTGTCCTTCATTCCTTATATCATATCCATTTTTTTATAGCCACCCACTCTCCCTTCCTTGCCTCCTAATAGTCTATCCATCCTTCCCCACTAGTCTCTAGCCTTCCTTGGGCCCAGTGTGTGTGTGTGTGTGTGTGTGTGTATTTAGTGCACACACACACACACATTTATTGTGCGTGAGTTGAGTCTCGGGTCCCAGCGGTTAGCCGATCAAACATCCCGCAGGTTAAGAGGGAGGAATAATATTGGTGTAACGCACCATCATCACGCATGGCCATCTCCCCCTGGGCGACCACTGCTCTCATTTAGTGAGTGTGTGTTTGTGTGGATGCCAAATTGAAAATTCATGCTGATTTGATTGTGCCTATGGGGCCTTTGATGTTAACCATGATAACAAGTGCCAATTACAGAGACTCCCGTTCGGACAAAACCAACTTGTCAGCTGCATTTACACTGACGTCAGATTATGACAAGAGGACAGATAATGACATGTCTGTTCCCCTGCAGTATTTACTGATGACTCCACTTCCTTCAACACTAATACAGCATCTAATTGTTCCCTGCAAGCTCTGGGTTCTTTCTCTGTGTGACAGAGTTAAGGGCTAAAAAGGATTTCTAATTGAAGAAGCTGCTATGTTATGTAAGAGAGACAGTTTAGTAATTGAGTTAACTTTAGTCGTCAACTCCTCTCTAGTGCATCACGCTTTGCCATTAAGCCGGCAAGGCCCAAGTCCAGAAAGTAAACCACTTGGCACGCACCATTAGATCATATTAAGAAAGATTAAGGACACCATTTCGACGCCTGTGACTGAAGGGATGCCCACATGCCCTGGTATTCATTTCTAATGATTTGGTTTTTGGTTTAGCAAGAGGGATTAGTCAAATGTTTCCCCTCTGTTACCCTCCTACCTTCAATCCCCCAACCCCTGGATTCTTTTAACGCGCAGCTGTGATTGGTCCTTTCCCCCTCACAGATGCTGCCCAGAGATAGCTGTCAAACAAGGGACAAGTTAGCTCGTTGTGAATATGCTCAATGAAAATCCTGAGCACTACTAATCTGCCAGCTCTGAATCTCTTCTCTGCTCTCTTTTCGCCCTCTGTGTCTCTGCAGTCTTTTCAGCTTTCTCGTTCTCACTTGCTTCATGCTAGTGAAGTGAAAGGGATGGCATGATGTTTAGTGAATTATTCAGATCCAGGGAGCAAAAGCTGAGGCTGCTGCAGCTCACTAGGCCCAGCCCTTTGACTGGATCCCCCCAGAGATATGCTGAAACCAGCATGACCCTTCTCTGTGCAATACACTGACGCACACACACTTTCACAGTCTCATACAGGGAAATACGAACATAATCACAGGCACATGTATACATGGAGGGGCAGAGGAGCTAGAGCACATTTGCAAAGTAGAACTGCACGTTTAAGTATAAGTAGTAATGTGCTAAAATACATTATGATGTTGCATTTTGCCTTAATTTCTGCTAGTTCCTCTCTACAAGGTACAATGTTTACTGCACACCACATGAGAGTGCTAGCAGTGCTGGTTTTATTGGAACATTACCATTACCAGCAGTGGACATAAAAACTGCCCTTAGAATAGGACTATAGAGTTGGTCTTGAAATCACAAAAGTAAAAAGGGTACATCGAAAGATTTGTCACAATCCATGATAATCATGCAGCACATAGCGTGCAAGTGCAAAATTCGGTATAAAAGTATTGATAGAGGAAAGGCCAAGAATTACCTAAATAAAAATGGCTCATCCTATAGATATATAAATCAACAGCATTCATAGCAATGTGGCCATTAGAATTGTGTGTTTTTTGTAAATAGTTCAGCTAAAGGGGAGCACAAGAGGGAAGGTTTCGTAATGATCTAAGTGGTCAACCAAGTCTCCTCTGCAGAACAATTAAAACAAAGTCACAGTAATTTGCCTTTCACCAGTTTTTGGTAACCTCATGGTTCTAGATACAACATGTTAAAAATGGAAAGGGGTCAGCCTTTTGCAAGTGTTAATGTGAATATCATGGCAAGCTATCGAATTTGATTTTGACACTTAAGTGCAAATGAAAATGTAGCATGACAATTTGCTAAAGGAAAGATGACAGATACACCAGTATAGAGGGGTTTATCCTCTGTTGCATATGGATTTCCACAGCAAAATTAATTGTAATCTGGCCCTTAGTATACTGTTTGTTAAGTAGGAAGGTTCCCCTGGTCTGTGCTAGAGATAAGGTATTGCAATCATTAAAACTGGCACACATCGTTTGGTGAACATAGAAACATATATACAGTAATTTGCCCATTAAAATAAGTTGTAATATTGGCCTGGTGGTGCTAGATGAAAGCTAGTATTAAGAGTATTGAAAACTGGGGTTCATTTTCTGGGATTTATGAATTTGACCTGTACATTTCAAAGCACTGTATCCATTATATTGTAACATTTGGTGGACATACATAGTTTTGCTGGAGGAAAAGTCAGTAAAAAGGGTGTATTATTTCTCCAATATGGTATTGTGGGTAGACATTCTGGGGAACATACAATAATATTATAATTTCACCATTGTGAGATGTATGCAAGTTGAAATATTGGTCTAGATGAAAATTGAGGGGGTTACATTTCTAGAGAATATGAATGTGTTTTGCATATTTCGTAGCAGTCTATGCATTAGATTTTGGCAATTCGTAATTGCATGTGAAAATTTTGCATAGCAATTTTGCTAGAAGAAAGGGCACTGACTTATCAAAATAAAAAAGGGTCATCTTCAAGCACATGTGCATATAAATGTATGTTGGTAATATGGCTATCAGTATATTGTGTGTTGTATATGTTGTGTTTTGTGAAAGGGCGACACTATGAGAAATGTCTCGTAGGGATGAAAATGGGCAGATATCCTCGGTATATATACAGCATGTGCAGACAAGTTGGCCTGGAACTAGTGCTCGATAAAAGCTTACACAGTGTTTACAAATGGAGAGGGTTCATCCACAGGGGAAAATTAATGTGTTCTGCATTTTTCTTTGTAAATCTGCCCGCGTGTCATTGAATGAGAGAAGTGGAACATCGGCATGTGAATAAAAACCTATAATAACAATGTGTTAATGAGAGCAAGAGCAGCTGCTGACTGACACCCTGTTTACCTTGTGTTTACTCTAATGCACCAACTGCCTGCCCTCCCCTCCAACGTACCCGCTGGCAGGACTTAGTTCAGGCAGACACACACACACACACACACACACACACCAAGGTAGAATGTCTGAATCGGTCTGAATAAATCACAGGGATAGATAAACAAGCTTTTTGAAAATCTAGAAGCCTCTCTTGAGGGTCAAGAACAGCAAGAGATGAGATGCTGAGAGAAATACTTTACAAAGACTCTTGAATAAGGTTGAATATTGTGTCTGATTATATTGATGGTGTAAGCTCAGTAAACGCACACAAACTCTCCTGACACAGGCTGGAGTCAATAAGTAAATCTGCCGGAGCGTGTTTCTCCTTCCATTTTATTTTTATCTTCTTTTTCTTTCTCTTACCCTTCCCTTCCTCTCAACAACCCCCCCAACCTAACCCCTCCTCTTACTCTGTGTGTGTGTGTGTGTGTGTGTGTTTGTGTGTGTGTGTGTGTGTGTGTGTGTGTGTGTGTGTGTATGTGTGCAGTCAGGCTGCTGGCACTTTTCTTCTTCGACATTAAAAATGAGCTCCAGCGCTCGGCCCAAAAGCTCCCTTTTAATCTTTTGCCCTAAGAAGGATGACAACATTTCTACGTAGACAGAGTTGGACAGGGCAGAAAAGAAAAAAAAACTCATCTCCTCTTATTGACGCTGCTGAGTTTCACTCGGCCCCTGCAGCTATAATACATGTGCCAGAAATGTGTCTCTCCACGGAGCTGCGGCCTTGTAGCTCTGGGAGATGAAGAGTTCCCCTCTCCTTTCCTTTCTTTATTTGTCTTCCAGGCCGGGACTCTTTCATTTCCTGTTGGCTCTCTCGTGTTATAAAACATGAAAGGTGTTTTCTTTAGCCCTCGTTGATAATGTGGAAAGATGGTATCTGTGGTGGACGGGGTCTACCAGATGGAGGTTGAGGGGCTGCTGGGTAGACTGGTGGGAATGGAGCCTGTCGGGAAGTTTGAATCCAAAGTCACAAATCTCCTCTGGCACCCATGTGAAGGTTTTCAGTGTTTTCTTTATTCTAGGGTATATCATCTGCTGTGTATCTTCCACCAGGGAGGGATGGCACAGAGGGTAAATCACTTCTTTTAATCAGAATTATAAATCTGACAGCCTGCAGTTGCTATCTCCCTTCACATCGCACACCATACCTCTTCAGCAAGGCCCCAAAGACAGGTTAGATTAAAGAGGAGGCCTATCAGATACACAGTAACCCCAAAGCAGATTCTATATGTTTCTCCCAGGAACAGAATCCCTAAGATCCCAGAGATGCAACTCTGTAGCTGGATTTTGCACAACATTAAAATCATTAAATGTAACATTTGAACTGTGTTGTCCACCTACATATAAACTAACATACTTACAGTAAAATTAATCATTACTGGGCTGGTTGTCTATATGGGAAGTCCTTAAAGATGTATTTTTCACTTGTATCCTGTTTAAAATGTTATGCCTCCCTCATAACAATAGTCAAACTGAGGTTAAAAAACCAAGACTGTATAGATGTGTTACACTGCAGAGTTTAAGAAGACTAGCTATATACGGAAAATATAGAAAGATTCTCCCTTATATCTTGGATTTAAATTTTGGACTCCCATGAAAGTGTTAGTGCAGTTTTATTGCACACCTCACCCGTAAAGATATGGTTGCATATTTAGGGAGGGGAAAACCATTATACTGACATACAGTATATGTAAGGGATAATGTGCAGCGAGTCGCTCATTATTGCAAAATGAACCCAGACAAGGTGAGCAGGAAACTGGATCATCCTGTGGGGGTCACCTCACAACAATGGCCGACTGCAAACGGCTGCACATTATCCATATTATTACACAGCTACTTACCAAATAAATCAATGATTTGACACAAAATAATCATTTAAAAATGATTTCATTGGTTTAAAGAGGATTGTGTGTGAAAAAAAGTTAATTAGATTCTACTGCGTAGCAACGGTTGGTACTGCGGCGATAGCAACGTAACTGTAACTGGTCTTTAAACACTTCCATATCCCAAACCGTGTTCCTTTTCATGTCTGATGATCATCCAGCTCTTTGTGTCTTTTAACTTCTTTTGCTTTTTCTCATTCAAAAAAATATTCCATGGTGTTTTCTGATAAGGAGGAAGCAAAAACTGAGTTTTTTCTATATCTATAGAAAAAGAATATAAATACAGTGTAGCTGTTTTTATGAAATCTACAAATTAAAAAGATCATTTGTTGAATTATTATACAAAGTTTGAAAAACATGGAATGACTTCATACATAATTTCTTTACTACAGTTAATGTAGGTTGAATGCACATATTAAAAGTCACTTTGGATAAAGGCATCAGGTAAATAAATGTAATCTTTATTTAAAGTGTGGGGAAATTGTGTAGAAACAAAAAAATATGTCTCTCTCTCTCTCTCTTTCTCTCTCTCACGATATACATATATATGTATATACTATATATGTATATACTATATATGTATATATGTAAATGTATGTATGTATAGTATATGTATATGTATACATATATATGTTCATATACGTATATATATATCCGTATAGTTTTTTGTAAGGTTATTCAAGATGTATAAAATGGAAGTAAAGTTACATAATAGAGCTAGTTTTGACACTAATGAGGTTGAACATGCACATTAATATGCATATGACGAACCACAGCCATTTAATTATGAGCTTGCGAGGCATGCAGGGACCAACAGGACCAAGGAGAAGTAACAGCCATTGGTGAAGGATTGAGTTGTGTTGTGAGGAGAACCAGTGGAGAACTGTGCAGGTATTTTGTCACATAACAATACCCAACAATATGTTTTATTAAATTGTATCGGAGAGAATCAAAACAATTTTTTCATCTAATACTAACAAGGGTTATGATACTTTCAAAGGATCAGCTCGCTCGGTCAGTCTACACAAACCAAATGAGTTACCATGATGAAAAATGGTGAAATGCTACAATAAAAATCTGATTAAAAATGACGGTCTGATTGACACAAACACAGCTCTGTACAGTTTGCTGTGGCACCAGTGACATACGCAGAAATCACAATGTGGCTGTGCACCGAGAAAATCTGGGGGGCGTAGCCTGTCCAAGACCAAATATACTTAATAGGTTCTTCATATGTTAACCAAAACAGAATTATACAGAGGCATACATTAGCATATCTTTGATGATTGCAGCGGGACATGGCGGGGCTTGGTGTTGAACGCTGAAATGATTTCATTATAGTTTCTTTCAAAAGGGAGCAGGGACAAAGAATTCAGTCTGTATGTCATCGTTAGTGCCCTGATGCCAGTTTCTCTCCGACTGACAGTTGAAAAGAGTGTTTCGTCAGTGCAGCTTGTTATGGGTCGGGTGATGAGGGGCCGCACAGCCTATCTGTCATGATTACTTGGCACTTGATGAGGAGAAACCGGTGCTGGAGTAGATGTCTGTGTGGAGAAAGATGGTTGAATTGAGTGGAATTCTCTTCTTCCTCCTCCTCACAAATGTGTTTTTATGAAACATGTTTTATCTTAACCTACATTAAAAACAGCTAAGCAAAGATTTTCTGTTCGTCTGTGCACTGCGCCAGTGTTTCGGTATAACAAATGATAACTAGTGACTTTCAGCCGTTTGTGTGCTCGTAGTAACTTATATAAATCATCTTTTTATCATCCAATGAAGCCTACGTAATGTAAGACAGGCATTATCTAATGATACTGTGGCAAAGGGTAAAGACAATGCAACACTGCTGCAGAGAACACACAAATGACTTAACTATAACTATTTGAAATTCAGTTTATGGGGTTTATTCATTTTACAATTGCTTTAGGCTATTTCTTCACAGATCGAAAAGACCATATACATTTTTGAATTCATTAATAAACTGTGCTACAACAAACTAATTAACACATTTAAATTATTTATATTTTAGAAAACTTATTTTGGATAATATAGTGTTGTTTTAGAACACACTCTCCATAGCATCCTGTGAGGGGTAAAAATGACCCCTTCAGCGGTTCTAGGTATAAATGATCATAGTTTTGTCTTTTTCTTTTTATCCCACACCCCCCATAATTCACTTGATGATAAATAAACCCATTTTAGGAAAAGTCATGAATTGAGAGATGTAGCGGTTTTATTTTAACATAATTACGTGTATGTGGAAATGCAGGGGATTAACTGTGACCCCCCTTCTAGCGTTAGAGTGTAAACAGACTAAACCGCCCAAGTAATATTATTGTAGGTGCTGCTGTGGCAAAGACATCCAGATCTCTTTCCACAGAGCGACCAACAACACAGGACAAGCTGCATTTAATTCCAAACAAACCGTAAATAATGAATTTTCGGCAGATTGATTTTCATATGAACAAGAAGATTGATCTAGCTGAGTAGAAGGAAGGGTCTTTATCACTTCTTCACCTTCCACGTCCTCCGTCAACAGGGCTCTTTTGCCGGCTACAGTTTCTACATTTAACATTATTCTGGTTGTTACAGCGTTTGCCGTTATTTCCGCTGTCTGGGGATCACTACTGTAGCTATATGGTTGAGTTGCCTCTAAATGAAATGCTCTCTGGTAAGCGGTGATGCAGTGTCTCGGGCTTTTATTGTGAAAGGTAAGAATGGAAGTGTAGCTGCGCTGCTGTTGACAATGTGGGAGCAATAAAGAGTTTACCGTTTCGGTTCAGACGACAGAGCCTCCGTGTTCTTATTTTATCACCCTTATAAGTACAGGCACAACTCAAGCGCTATCCTCTTCCTTTGTGTGCTGTAAATCGAGCCTTAATTTTCCCGGGAAATCACAACCCGGAGGCCGACAGAAATGCATTGTAAAGCGAGGCTTTACCAATCTAAACACTGATAAAGTCATTATCCTTTATCCATTACATTGTGCAATCAACATTTACTTCATAACGATAAGTTAAAGAAAAAAAAAAAGATCTATTGCCACTTTTAAGTAAATGTCTTCCTTCCTAAAGAAATTACTATGACCACTTATTTTTCTAAGATTGGCCTTATCCAGAGTATACTGGTGATACATGGCAGAATATAGGAGGAATGCATTTGTTCACCAGTCAGCTCTGATAGAGACTGAGATCACTTTGAAACACCACAGAGGAAGAAACAAAGCAAAGAAAGTACAATACAGCAGCAACATACAGGGTCATACATCAAAAAGTAATCACAAGCATTATAGACAATATGAGAGACTATTGGTTTAAAGTTGTTGAGGGGAAGCAAACATTAATACATTTTATAGACGTATACAAAGCATATACGGTCTCTTTCATTTATTATCAGAATAAGACGCGCACGATAAACCCAATAATCTAATGTGGTAAACAACTTTAATTAAGCATCTTTCTCTTTTTCATTCCTCTTGTTTGTCTCAACTGAAACACTAAATATATGCTTTACAAATACATTTGATTCTGCTACAAGCCTACAACTAAAGTCACATTGTGCTTACTATTATTATTGTGCACATGCAGGTTGTACTTGGATATCATTTCAAACATACAAATTAATGTGGCTTCTAGATTTCTTAGTGAGCATTGCAGCACTGCATTTTCACGGAGTGTTTTTAAAACGTGCTAAAAAGTGCTGAAGCATTTTGCAACTTAATAACTCCCTTTACAATCATGTTTGTGCAAATAGCTGAAGTTGGTGCCATAAAAGTACGAGCAAAAAATGTAATGTTTCTCCTCTCCTTGAGGCCCAATTAAGAGTTTGCTCACAACCTTAAGAGTCTAGTCCACCGAGTAAATATTTAGATGATTAATTACTGCTAAAATGCAGGAGGAACAACAACAAACTATGGACCCACCATCTAGAAATAACATAATTGGGATGGAGCTTTTGAACAGCTTCATGTGGTGCGCAATGTTCCGTTCTCTATGATGTTCTGCTGTCTCACTATGAAATATTAATGCACATTGTGTTTCCTCCAGCTGAGTGCTTTGTGCTAAAACCTTTGCATTAAAGCAGTTATTGCATTTCAGCCGCTTCAAAAGCAAACTGTGATTACGTACTGGTGCTCGGAGGTGAATCAACACAAAATATTTGCTGGACCACAGATGGAATCTGTTTTGCATCGCCAGCATTTAGATCTATCTCTGCTTGTCTCTCAAGGAAGTGACAGCAGGTTAATCAAAACGTGTGTGTGTGTGTGTGTGTGTGTCTGTGTGTGTGTGTGTGTGTGTGTGTGTGTGTGTGAAATATATGATGTGGTAAATAAAAAATAGCGCTTGGCTGAAGTGTTTTTTCTCTTGCGCAACTGGTGACATATTTTAGTGGACCCCACTATCCTGTCCCCTTCCTCACGCATCTCCCTCTATTTTTTATCTCCCTCTCTCTATTTCTCCCTCCGTCCCTCTCTTTCTTTATTAACTTTCTTTTTCTCCTTTTCTCCCTCTGTGACACAGTGAAAAAGAGGAACTCATTGCTTACAACCCCACCCTCCGGGATTGTTATGGTGTGGCGCACGCTAATGACAGATAACGACTGGGCTAATGAATTTATAAACTAATCTATATTTGTACACAGTTCACAAGCGGCCAAGCAGGCAGAGGAGAGAGAGGGAGAGAGACAGAGACAGAGAGAGAGAGAGAGAGAGACAGAGACAGAGAGAGAGAGACAGAGACAGAGAGAGAGAGACAGAGAGAGAGAGAGAGAGAGAGAGAGAGAGAGAGAGGGATAGACAGAGAGAGAGACAGACAGACAGACAGACAGACAGAGAGAGACAGACAGAGAGATAGCTGGGGGGATGGGAGGAGCAAGCAGCCAACATTAATGAAAGCGAGAGGGAAGGTGAGGGGAATGCGAAGCAGGCCGACTAACAGAGACAAGACAGAGGCTGAGCTGAATAATGGAGGCAACATTTTTTGGGTATGGTGAGGTGTTCCACCTGCCAAATCTAAGCTGAGTCTAAATGAGTGCTACAGTTATGTAGAACCTGACATTGAAACCTGGCCAAGCCTCTCCTGAGGAACTGCTGACCCACTGAATGGAGCCTCGTGTGGCTTTTGTCCAGCGGTCTAAGTGGCATTTCAGGAAGGTTTTGGCATGAACATGATCAGGTGTTTCAAATGTTTTCCAAAAATGTTCTTCGGGTTCCAAGAGAAAGTTCTGTGTCTTTGTTTGGATTTTGTGCCTCCAGACCAGAAGGGGGTGCTAGAAACTCTTGGCCTACTCTAAATGTCTCACTTGGGGTCCAGAAGCAATAGTTCAGGCCTTGAAGTACAAACCTACTAGTGGAAGGGAGTACATTAAACAGTTGTATAATGTCATCCGTTTGCTGAGGAGATTTGTCAAGAAAAATCTCAAGTGACATCCCCAGTGAATATCGTCTTGGCTTTGGGGACAAAAGTGAAATGAACATCGACTACATCTTGGCGTAAAGTCATTTGACTTGTATCAATTGATGCCTGTAGCACACACCGTACACATACTGACATAATAACTTGTCATGGTACAGTAGCCTGGATGTGCCGATCCACTGAACAAATACAATACAATTGCTGCCTTTTTTGAATAGGAAGGAGACACCAGGAAATAGTATTATTATTTATTATTCCTCCTCCCATGTATCTCTCTTTTTTGGCCCCTGGCACATCTAAGGTGTCCAGCCTTACACTGAATGTGTCCATCCGTAGGGGCTTTAAAAACTAAAACGGCTAAGATGCAGCTTTGGTAGGCTCCTTAGGGTCTGTGAGCTGCCCACTTTGGGGCACTGGCCAAACAACACAGCAATATCATGGTTTTGCACTTTATGAAGTTACATCATGGGAAGTGTAGGATCTAGTATTTTGGAGCTTGACCCAAATGCTGACTAAGGGCCTTATGACCAACCAAAGTTTGGGTTGTTGTACTGTAAACTGTGGATACAGTGATGCTAGTTTCCACTGTGGGTGCATTGGCTGGTTTCCTTATCCATTTCCCTTTTGTATACAGCTCAGAACAGAATAGATGATTAATTTGCGACCTGGATTCCTCATGTTTTCCCATTAGATTAGTACAAAATCAGCTGAAAACATTGGTTGTGTTTTTGATCTTTTGAACAAATTTCATATTGAATTCTAAGTTGTGTCTAGAGCTGACTTCCTTTCCTTCCTCTCCACTGAAAATATATTTTTCATTGTTATGCTTTCTACTGAGTTCCTCCCAGCACATGAGCTCCTCCAAAGTTAGTTTGAAATTCATAAATGCTTCAAGTACAATTCTCCACTCGGATGCACAACATTAGAGAGCTGATTTATGTTTTGCATTTTCTCATTGGACTTTTAATTTTAAGTGGGTTTGATGGACAGAACTGCAGGCTCCTACACACACCATCACTGAAGCGTTTGATGGACTGACTAAGCTAAATCTACAGCTGTTATATTTTAAATTATAAAGAGCTCTGGAGGCTCAAACATAACTTAAAAATAAAAGAAAATAACCACCCAAGTTTGCCAAGTCTTCTTAAGTGACCTCAGTTTGTGTGGAGGTCAACAAGAGCTTTTTTCTTCACATTTCTTGTTTCTTTCAGGTGCATTGTCTGTATTAGCCACTGAGAGTTTTTTACAATTAAGAACTGATGTTTCTTTTTGAACGACTCTTAAAGAGGAACCAGTTAACTCAATTCACAAGCAAGTTTACCAAAATCCTGCTTCTGTGTTGTGCATAAGAGCCTTGTTAACTTCCGAAAGCCGCTTCTCCAGACTCTCGCTCAGCGTGACACACGTTCAGTGTGACTCTTGTTCAGACTTCCTTTTTGGCACATTATTACTCTCAACGTTGTTTGTATAGTGGCCTCACGTTTCATACTATGACACTCTAGGTAGCCATCTAGTGTCAGTTTTGAATGTCAGGGACGGCATGAAAGTTTCCGCTTGTTACATGCATAGTGTCTTTTCAACATAAAGGTCTGTGTTCACAGAACAGATACAGTTTCCGCTTGTTACATGCATACAGTCTCTTTTCCAAATAAACTTCCAACCTATATTTACTTAGTTTTTAGGTTTACTTACACACAAAACTAATTGGTTAGGTTCAGGTAACAAAAGTACTTGGTTAGGCTTGGGAAAATACTGTGGTTTTGGTTAACATAAGTATGTTTTTTACGGGAGTAACAGTGGGAGTGAGAACAGGCTAATGAAAGAGCCGAAGAACAAGTGAGAGCCGCTGCTCAGCGGCAGGCTCTTGTAGGTGAACCAAAAGAGTCGTTTGTGAGTTGGTTCACTCGTTTCGGGTGAACAACACAAACCATGTTACTTAAAAGTACTGGTCTTCTTGTCACTAAAACTCAAACTGAGAGCAATGTCACCTCTTCAATTTGAACTAGAAGTGAAGGGTCACCCTTTCCCTATTCTTTCAAAATAAAAGCTGGGCCAGTGACATTTCTTTAGCAACCAGATCTTAAAAAGTACGTGAAAACAAAACCACTAAAATTACATTCTGTTTGTTGGCAATTATCTTTTAATATCTTAATTAATAACAAAGGTAAAGGTCTTTAGCAGCAACAGTGGCTACTCAAAGACTAATAGCAAACCATTCTGTCAACTGTCCTGTTGATCCACTCCTGATAAGTCTTCTGGATATAATGTACATTTTAGATAAATAAATCTCATCAGTGGCAGCTGGTGCTGGCAGGCTTTCTAATTGAAGCAGTGCCAATTATTCAATTCAATTATTTCTTTGTTGTAGGTTGCCACAAATAGGCTTAGTTTTGTTTCAGACAATGTCAAATGAACAGGCCCAGTCAAAGTAGAATAAGAAAGAAATATTTAGAAAAAATTAAGATAAACTAACAAAGTGGTCATTAGTGGAAAGTGAGTGAAAGTAAATTAAGTGGTAATTGTATTAAGTAGTAAATCAACACAACATTTAAAAGCAGCATATACAAGTCTCTTTTGTATACATGTGTTCATGTAGAGGCAAAAGAGAAAACGTGACCGAGAATGATTCTAACTCAATAAGACCTTCATAAGGTAAAAATAACACCTTAAAGGGGGCAACATATTATTTTCTGTTAGGCTAAACTTAACCTACCAAAATTCTCTTTTTAAAACACGTTCTCACATGTTGTTTTGTATCATCAGAAGGAATGCCCTCCCCGATACCAATCTGAACGAAAACACCCAACAGAAGACACTGGTGACAGATGTACTGCTACCCCAGGCCCTGCCCTGGCCCATTTCACCCCATTGCCATGTCTAGGAATAATGTTTGTTATGCTTTGTTGAGAAATGATGCGCTCTTACCCTTGACCAAGGCAGTGGCCCCAGAGCTGGAGTTGGTCCCCAGGCGCAGGAGACTGGCTGCCCACTCCCCAATTATAGTTAGGATGGGTCAAATGATAAGGACACATTTCCTCACAGGGATAAATAAACTCATCTTACTAACCTCCTATGGCCCTGCCCTGGCGTTCTCTGGCCTCAGTGCCCAGTCTACTGTAGGCCCCATCTACAGCAGGGGCATCATACAGAATGCAGGGATGTTTTTGACTCATTTTCTTATACCTCCAAAGACAGAGATGCCCTTGCTTTTCTTCATTAAGTCACTAATGTACACATAAACAAGTTTTTTTAAAGGTTGTTATTGTGTATTCAAATCATCTTAAACCCAATCAGTTTGAAATACTAAAACACTTTTTTCTGTGGATTAGGACACAAGCTATTAGTTCTAAATGACCAAAGAGTATTTTACAAAAAGCACTTATAGGTTGTTTCGTAACGAGCTGTTTGCAAAACTGATACCTAATCCACTACTTTACTATAACCATCATAGCCATGGTTTAGCATGGCAAGGCCCCATTGGCAGGTCATGACCTCTATTTATTCCACTGCAGGTGGGGGTCCGTGTTTCTGCTTTGGGTTGAGCCTGCCCATGCCAAATACATATAGCCCCAGTCACCAGGCTCTCGACATGGGAGCTTCAGGGGGAGGCCTGGCTGGTTCAGGCATCTGATGAAGGTTTTAGAGTTTTTCCGGGTATGTCCAGGTAGGAAACTTTGGGGAAGACTCAGACTGGAAGGATTACATGTCCTATCTGACCTGGGAACGACTTTGGATCTCCCTGGTTGAGCTGAAGATGTGGCTAGGGAAAAGGAAGTCTGGGCTACCTTGCTTATACTGCCACTGTGACTTGGCTGTGGTAGGTGGTGGAGAATGAATTACTAAATGTTTGCCAAATCTCTTTTTGTAGAAATTACTGATGGACATGTTTAAAAAAACACATACTATATATGTGACGCACTCTATCAAAATCAGTCGGACGTCACAACGACTCATTTCTAGATAAACTTGGATGAATGTCAACATCTGGTTTTATGGTCTTTTGGGGTTTTAGTTGATTTTAAATAAACAGTCTTGGCTTTCAGAATATGAAACTCTCATTGACATATTCAGACTCTAAATAAATTTTTGAAGTTTGTAAAGGTTTGATGACAGGCTCAGCGAACACCATCAACTCTGCTCCTCCTCAGCGCAAATAAAAACAAAGTCTTGGCTTTCAGAATATAAAAATATTATCGCTGAATTCAGATGATGAATACAGCTGTGAAGCTTGTAAAAGTATGATGACAAGCGGATGTGCACATGTGTGTGAGTGCCTTTGTTCAATGCATTGATGTGTGACAAAGGGAGAACAGAATAGTGTGTGTGAGTGTGTGTGTGTGTGTGTGTGAGCATGAGTGTGTGTGTTTGTTTGTGCAAACATGAATTAGATGAATTTGTTTCATGATTCATTTGAATAAATACCTAAAAATTGCTAAAAAAAACTTTGAAGGCCTTTTTCTCAAAATCATGTCTCAGTAACTAGTCATTATGTAATGTGACATATTTTGCTTAATATTTGAAGAACAAAAAGAATACAGTTATCTTTCCACCAGTGTTTGAAACTCAAAATGTGTTTCAGGGTCAATGTGACTGAAAATGAGAGAGGAAATAAGAGATTAATAATAGCATTATTACCCACACTGCGTGTTGTAAACACCATCACAGTTTACAGTAAAATAAAGTGGTTTAGATTGTCTGGGTGCCTGTTGCTCTGCTGGTCTTTGTTCGAGTGATGTTGCAGTGTTCTCAGAGAGCATACAAATTCTGAAACCACTTGTGTTGCGTAATACACCTATCTGCTGCCCATCAGTATGCATAGTATGGTCCAAACAATCATACACACTATACACACCTAAATCCTATATCAGCATAATCCTGTCGTGCCTGTGCATGATATACGTAGAGTCAAAAGGACCCTTCTGTTTGCAGAGAGAGCCATTAAAAAAATCTAGCACTTCTGCAGACAGGCAGGCAGCTTTAGCTCCACAGCTGGTGAGCAAGGAGCTCTCTTTCATTGGGTGACATCAACAGGACCCCGGTCCTCACCTAGCCAGGCCCCCAGCTGGCAAGGGCCACAGAAGGTGCTGCTGCCCGCAGATGTTGTTTACTTGAGGAAAGGAGTGAGTCCACCAGGCAGCTCTTTTTGATTTCAGCCATCAGTGTTTGGCAGATGCTCTGGTTGTGGCTGCGGCTTCAACACACAACAAAACCCTTTTTGAAATGTGGATCCCGTTCTCCTGTCGAGAGTTGAAATATTTGGAGCTTTTGCCAAACATGTTTGTTTTAGCGCTAATGCCCTCAGCTGTAGGCAAGTGGCTGTGTTTACATGCACGCAGGATTACATTCTTAAGTAACCTGGTTTTGGTTGAAAACCTGCTCACAATGACGTCGATATTAAGCTGGTTACTGCAGCATGTTATCATAATTGATCCTTTCACTGCTGGTTTTCAGCATCTGTGTACACTTGCAGCATTATGGAAACATTATAATATAAACAGAAGCATGATGTCAAGCAGTTCTTATTCCTACTATTGGGACAACCGTTTTTCCCACTAAATGTTCTCAGTCAAAGAGGGAGGAGGAGGTATTCTGCCTTATTGATGTTCATATGGAGAGTTAGTGACAGGAGATCAAAGCTTTGTGTACAAATCATAACCAACAAAGAATCCTGACTTATGAGTCGTAGTCAGAGTCATGGAAAAGTTGCCATAAAACAGCAGAGAGAAAATAGCACCATAGGCTTTGTTCCGGAAAGTGTAGCATGAGGCTCAGGTATGATTGAAACAAACTAAAGGCAAATGTGTTTATATTTGTATGTGCATTTGTACCTGTGTACTGGGAACAATTATACATTATTACCATTATACTTATTTAATTGCTTTTTCATCCTTTTTTGTGGTCCTTGACTTCTTTTTCTCCTTAGTTGTGCTTTGTAATATCATGGCCAAACAATGTGAACTTCGAGTTCAGTGGTCTAGTGGTCAGGCTTCCAAATAGAACATCAGGCTGCCGCCATTGAACAAGGCACTTAACTCTGAGTTGCTCCAGAGAACTGTCCCTGTAGTTAGTTACTGTAAGTTGCTCTCAAGTTTGACCTCTTGGCACCGTCCCACAGCAATACTGTGACATTTGAAATATGTAATTGTATCCCAAATTCCATCCAAAGTCAACTATAACTTGATCCTACTAAATATTGCCCGTGCAGCAAACTATTATAGAACCTATTCTTCCATGCCACTATTTTTTTAACTATTGAAGCAACACATTAAAAAGTCAAATTATTACAATTAGGTGACACATTCCTTTATCACAGGAAACCTGACCACTGCACTATAACAAAAAAACATAAACATAAAACTCTGTAGTAGTGTTCACACTGCTGAGGAATAGGTCTTCAGGGTAATGAAGGAAGAGTCACTGTGCAATAGTATGGCTCCTTTTTATTTGTTTTTAGATGACAATGGAGTCAAAAGGTGATATAGACATCAGTAAAACAGACCATAAACTTAAGCTTGCATCTTCAGTTAGTTCACTTACTGTGTTGTATGCATTGTGTAGTCTTGAGTTCTCCTCCTCTCCCGCTGGTTATGTGTTGTTCAAAAAGCAGCAAAGCCAACTTGTCATTTACCTAAATTCCAGTCATGACTAAAGTGAAGCGACAGCGCCTGCTAACCATGCTAGATGGGGACAGAGACTTGATGAGCTATAAAAAGTCTTTAATGGATTTTAAACAGATTTATTAAGGGGACAAGTCTACCTGTTATGTGAGCAGCGTCATTCCTGGGAACATCTACTGACACCTTCGTAGGTTGTACAATAACATAACCTAGCACTCAGCGAAGCGATCCTGCCATTAACTTGGTAGGCCAATTTGCATAAATGCTAATTATGGGTGGGGTTGTGGTAAAAATGTCTGCAAGGATCAGGGAGAGCACGGGCTGTTGTGTTGGGAGAGCTGATCAAGGCAGTCTTCACGCAAGGTTGAGTAAATACCATGGGGCGGACGTGCAGGCGAGGGATTTTATCTGCTGAACAAGTAGTTATTGGGAAAAGCCTCGGCTCATGTCCACCTTCCTGTCAGTGACAGGGCTGCAAGGTTGGCTGAATTCAGAATGCAGACACCTTCCTTAAACCGCTTGTTTTCACTGCATCTGTTGTCATTACTCATTCATTGCAGCATGACGTGGCAGTGTCAGTATGCCTGATACACAATGTGCGGCAAAAGTATCCAAAAATTTAAATTCCGAACAATTCAATGCAGCCGCTGATGCTGCGTGATAAGGTCTGGTTCACAATTGGTGTTGGGTGGGTTTGAGGTCAGGATTCTCTGCAGGCCAGACAAGTTCTTCCACACCAGGAATAAACTGAGGAAATAATTTCTATATGGAACTGGCTTCCTGCTCTGGGGCATTGTACTGAGGAAACAGGAAAGGGACAAAATAGAAAAAAGTTGACACCCAGTTGGAATAACAGTATTGTCTAAAATATCAGTGTCTGCTGCAGCATTAATACGTCCTGTAATCTTTTGAGCCTGATTGATGCAGGTTTCCTCAAAACTCCATCTAAGGTTCAAATGGTTAGCTTGAAAATGGAAGCTGTCATGGACCAAAAGTACACAGAATTTGGTGGACCAGCCTGCTATAAAAAAGTGTAATGCATGCACGTAGAGGGGTGACTGTATATTACAGCACACACATGTACAGTATGTTGTATTCAGGAATGTAATGGATGTTACACTAGCACCAATACTGTTTTTCTCATGAAGAATTTCCTTGTTATGACTGATAATTCTGGCAAAATAGTTTTGTATTGTTTGTTGCTCCCTTTTCTCTGTCTTAATATGACCAGGTGAAAGTGCAGCCTTAACCTTAGTGCACTTTCCTCTTATTTGTCTCCTCAATGTCAGAGAGAGAGAGAGAGAGAGTGATGCTGGGGAGGAGAGAAGAAAAGTAAAAAAAGAGAAGGAAGGAGTGGAAGAGATATATTAGAGAGGAGGTGAGCGTGGAACAGAGGAGAGAAAGGAGAAAATTACTGAGTTAGTTGAGAGAGAGAGACACACAGAGAGAGAGAGAGAGAGACAGACAGACAGACAGACAGACAGACAGACAGAGAGAGAGTCGTTATTTCACTTTAATGGTGAAGGAGAGGGACTTCATTAGCCAGGCCTTGACTGATGTGCTCATCAGACGCAGCAGTTGATGGATGATAAAAAGGAGAGGGAGCAAGGGAGGAATGTGGAGGAGGGAGCAGAAAGAAGGGGGAATGTGAGAGGGAAAGAGACTAAAAAAGATGAAGGGAAACAAAGATGAGGAAGTTTGGGTGGGACGGAGAGAAGAGGATAGAAGAAAGCGCTAGAGAACGGAGGGAATGACAGTGAGGGAGGAAGAAACAGAGAGGGAGTGACTGTGAAGGAGAGAGGGGGAAAGAGACTTGGTTGATGGTGCACAGAGGCTCAGAGTGAACCCTCTTGTCATAAAGCATACTGTCAGAAACTCCAGCCACGGTGAGCAGAGCGTGGTGAAGAGGAAAGACACAGCACTAAATGAAACAGGTATGAGCTGGTTCCAATCTGGAAAGATTGCTGTTTATAGAAGAAGTAAACTCTTGTCCCCCAACATTTCGCACATAGTTAAATCAGTACAGCCCACACACAAGTGGTAAAATGAGTACTAACATGGCTGATGCATTAAGCTTTGTTTGAGGATGGTATGCAGACCATGAGCATTGGCAGCCATTTTAAAAAAAAAATGAAAATAGCAGTTGGTTAAAGGATAAGGTCAGAGTTTAGTAAATATATATCTATGTGCTTTACTTCTCATAAGAACAAGTTCAGGTGGATATCATATCATGTCTGTGTGTACAGAGCATAAAGAGTCAAAGCAGGGCTAAACAGTTTCAGTGTTCATTATTAAAGAATACACCTACTAACACCTCTGAAGTTGTCAGTTGTCTTTTTCTATAATCTGGCCTCAAAGAGCGATGTAAAAGCAAACTTCTTCTTAGAATAGATATTGTGGTCCACTTGAATTTATGTCAGTTACATAGTACTGAGATGGAAAAGTTTTCACTGCAGAAAAAATATCAAAATGTCAACGAAAACTTCCCAAACTACTCCTGCAGCATAATTCAATCCTCTGCTGCCCATCTGTAAACTCAGTATGGTCCACACTCTTTTCACCAATAATATGGCAAAATACACTACTTCCATCTAAACTGTGGCGCTTCAGGAAAGACGCAAACACCCACATAATCTCTGAGGGTTCACCACAAGATGCAACCCCCTGGTAATTCCCTGGTAAGCCTCAGGAATAGATAGACCAGGTTAGAGTTTGGAAAACATTGAAAAACCTGTCAAGTTCTGGAACAAAGTTACAGACAGATAAGACTCATACTAGAATGATGGAAAGTTGACCGCTTGGAGAGAAAAAACGCTCATGCATGACATACCTCTTCGTCTGTCGAACAGGCTGGAGGTGGCCTCTAAGGCTGCAAATGAAACCACCTTACTTGAGTTCATGGATGATGTCACTGCTGGATGAATCGGACCAGATTCAAACAAATGGATGCATGCATTTCCATACGAGAGCGAGAGCGGTAGGTTGCAGGTAAGGCCAAGGTCACACTTGAACATCGACAGTTTAGCCTTTGACCAGTGCAGACCAAGGACTTTTAACTTGAATAATATTATGGCTTATACAGATTGAGGAGGAGTGTATTTTATCCAACACTTTCAGCCACAAAGAGTCTAATATTTCAACTTCCATATTCTCCTCTCGTAGATATATAAGTAAGTGCAAAGAGTTGTTAGTATGTGTATTATCCAATAACACCTCAACTCGATGCTTTAGTTTCTAAGGTCCTGTTCAGACCTTGCACCAACATGAGTCTTTGGTGGTCCCATCACAAGTGGACAGCTTTAAGTCCGTCTGTTTACACCTGGCATTAGAATGCGAGTGACCACTTGTGATCGGATCTCACTTCCCCCCTCTCTATATGCAAATAATCACGTACGTCAGGAGCTAAGTTTTCATAATACAAAATTATGACTGATGCCAATCGATGATCGGCATTGTCACCTTCACTTCACCTCTGTCTGCTCGATCTGTCTGTGTATCCGCGCCCCGCAGTAGGTGGGTGAAACCAAGAGCAGAGGATATTAATGATCGTTTTAAAGGTTTTTGTAGCGCTGCTGCAGAATTAATAGGTGAAACACAGTTTCATCATCTCACAAGCTGTTGTCGCTCACCTCTCTCTGTGGGTAACACACCGAGACACACACGCAGTTGAGTAGGCGGTCATTCAATATGACCCAGGGTGATTCATGTACAAACTGCTAAAAGAATGTGGACACCTCCGAATGTGGTCTGACCGATCGGCTCTCAATGTGTCCTCAATGCTGCTTGGGTGCATTCACACCTGTAATTAGAATTTCCCACCTGTGATTGAATCACAAAAGACGCATGTTAATGCCAGGTCCGAAGTAAGTAAGTAAAAATCTATGACTTTATCTAAGGGCTGTAAGGGAAACTTGCTATATATTGAAGATATAAAGCTGTGAATTTGCTAATACCTTAACAAACAAAGTCAGTTCTGGCCATCCGCTTCCCAAACAGCAGCAGCTCCATCTAGCAGTGATGGTGAAAGGACGTGGTTCCCCACTAATGGTGCCATTATAGAGACTTCATTAGTTCCGAAAGCTCGTCTAAATTTGTTCAAGTTCTTAAGAGAGTGACTGACTACTGCATTTTTAGTGAAATTCTCCAAAACCAGCCAAACCAATTCTATCCTGTCCTCATCAGGATCCACCCAAAAGTGTCAGCATCCTGATTTTGGCTGCCCAATAGTAATACTGCTATTATATTTTATATAGATTGCTTTGATCACACGACCTCTGGAGTATATAAATACATTATGGCAGTGTTTTCATTTTAAAAGGACTAACACTCCCACTCAAAGAGAGGGGCAACAGGTTCCAGTGTTCTCTGTGTGATTTAAGGCCTGATAGAAGAGGGGTGAACTATACCAGGTTATTTAAATATGTCAATAGAAATTTTGATGAGAACACCCTCAAAAACTCAGTGTAGCAGGGTTGATAAGCAATTTGAGAATTTCCGTTGGGCCATCAGGGCCCGGAGATTTACGACTCTGCATGGTTCTTGTTGTTGTAATCTCCGCCTCGGAAATATTGTTTACAGCTGAGCTACTGTCTCAGGGTTCACAGGGTTTTCGTAAAATCTACATACTGTAAGCGGCTGTTGATCTGAGAGTGGGCAATAAGTGTAGAGCCAGATTCATCCTTAACTCTGAAATAAGTTTTGAAGCCTTCAGATATACTGTTGCTGATGAGCTAAGATTTTTCCAGCTTTGTCCCCTCGTTCATAAGCCATGTGACGACATTTATTGAGTACATATTCAGTACTGTGAATCAAATTCATTTGAAGTGAAAGGCAAAGTGCATCTGAAGATGATGATTCAGCCATCTTTAAGTCTATTGGTCAGCGTCCATCCCACAGAGCTGTTGCCGGACTCCGTTGTCGGGCTCGGGGAAATCTGAGTAGCAGCTCCATGCAAAGGACTGCAGTGTTTATGGCTTTAGTCCACGAGGAGAATCAGCTGATCGGCTGTTACTTGACGCCAAGGCTGTTGGTGGAAAACTAATCTTCACTGTAGCTTGTACTACTGCCGCATGAGTCTTGTTCTTTCCATACGTATTAGTATTTACTAGTCCCACTGACTTAAAGTAACTTATTTTTTAAGTTTTGAAAACTATAATGTGCCTAAAAATAGTATTTACATTTTTTTGTTAAAGCTATGCAGAGGCTCACACAATGTGACTTCCTCCATGGCTTGCTCACTAGCACCTACTCTCACTGTCTTCTGACCTCCCTACCCTGTATGTGTGTTGCTACTGAAGATATAAATCTTTACAAACATCTCACATTTTTTTCGGGGGGGGGGGGGTTTGAATTCTTTTGAAATTTTTACTTTATCTGAGAGAGGACAGTGTATAAATGAGGGAGAGAGAGAGAGAGAGAGGGGTCCAACATGCAACGAAGGTCCCAAGACCAGAATCAAAGCCGGGCGGTTATATGGTATGCGCTGTAACCACTCCGGTCACACCTCACGAATCTTCCCAGTTTCAAACACTAATTTCCTAAAACAAACTGCCGCTGTAATCTTCATCAAGCTTTACTCACACAAGAGTGCATTTGTTGGAGTCTATGTCCAGGTTCTCTATTGAGTATTTACAGGACAGTAAAGGTGGGATTGAGTAAAAACAAGCTGCAGTGTGTGTGTGTTCATGGTGATGAAGGAACATGCAATCCAGGGCAACAGTTGGGCTCATTGATGTGTTTTTAACAACGATGGAGCTCTGTGGCTCAGAGGAAGAAGATATACCAGGCTTTCCTAAACAGCAAGTAAATTTGTTAGAAGGATACAGTCATTGTTGGTTTGGGTTTTTGGGTTCTTACCAAAAAGAAATATAAAGAATTTCGCCAAGCTTATCTTTCAGTTAACTTTCAGTTCAAGTTCAGTGGGCTATGTTTAAAAGGAACTCACTCCGGCAGCGTTCTTCTGATACTTGATGGCATAAATAAATTACATGTTTACATGTCCTTCCAAATGCTGAACCGCGTGCACATCCTCTAACTATGTATTACACACAGCTCTGTGCTGAATGTAACAGGGCCTCTGCTCATTGTCAGCCTACTGGAGCATATCACTTTGAGAAGTTTACTCCTGCAGCCACTTAGTCAACTTTGTAGACAAGGAGCCCAGTGTTATCACAGGCTCAAACCTCTGCTTCAAATTAAGCTAGTGGCTGTAAACAATATGCAAATCAGATCTGACCCAGTGCCAGAAAGCCACTCTGACTCTCTGAGCATATTCATGAAGTCTCCTTCAAGACGACGTGCATTACGATTATGAGTTCAAATCACTTTGCACCGCTCACACACCCCACCCAATCCCAACACAATTCATTGCTATGGACAGCCACAGTGCTGCTGTGATTCATGTTTGTACTCCTTTTAGATAATGCAACTGTTTAGCTGCATAGCGAGAGAGGGAGAACGTATAAGGGGAGGTCTGGAATGAGAAGTGATTTATGTTGTATGTATGGAGTAAACGGTTTCATTAAAGTTATGTGGGCATACTTGTTGGCAAATACTAAATGTGTTGCATAGTGTGTTTAGGAAATTACTCAAGCAAGTGAAATAGTGTGCAAACTATTTATTTATTTATTCTCTTCCCACGACAGACAGACAAGTACCTCACTAATGAATTGTTTTCCATCCAATTGCACCTATTTTTATATATTCCAATGTCTGAATGACTATATACTGTAACGTTGACACTTGCAATGCTACATCCAGTGTACAGAATGTGGATTTTTCAAACAGCTAGTGAGGACAGTGTTCTCTATATACAGTGCTATAGACACAAGCTACAAACAGTACTGAGGCTCCACAATCTGAGTAGCGTGTGATGACTGACTTAAACATGACTGCTCAATGGATGAATACATGTGGTCGCTCACCTGAACTCCTTCCAACAACCTGGTTACATCTTGAAAATGTTTTACTAAGATACATGTCATCATCAAAATGTACCGTATAATTGCAGGTCATATAATATACACCACCAATACATTTTTAATCATTTTACATCGTAAACGTTAAAATAGTAGCTGGGCCTTAGCTGCAGACAACCAGTTCTTTATTTAAAACACTTACATTACAGATAGGCCTTTACCTCTAATTGATTGTGTTTTATAGGTACAGTATGTCTTACTTGAGTTTAGCTTCCTGATCTGCTACTGTTTTCATTTGTTGTTAATACAAACTCAACACCTCCTCTATGTTTACCTGCTGTCTTCAGCATAATGTCCTCGTCTTTATATCGTCACACATGTACACAGCACAGCACGCACAGGGATATTTAGACTCATCTTTTAACCCGTACTCGTATTAGGAGCAGTGGGCAGCTACTATCCAGCGTCTGTGGACCAGTGCCTGGCGCACCTCTCACACTACAACAAAAGTCATAATAATAATAATAATAGCTATTATTTTTTTAAAACACTTGAAGGGTCCCAAGGATGCTTTACATATATGGAGGCAGAACAAAAATGAGTGGTACTGAGTCCATAGTCAGTGGGCTGCCACACTGAAGGCTCTGTCCCGGAAATCCGCAGGTTGGTGTGGGCAGTGCTGAGCAGGCCCACGTCCCTGGACAGGGCGGAGGGGTGCAGGAGTGGTGGACATCTGATAAACACTGGTGGGCGAGGGCATGGAGGGATTTTCAGGTGAGGAGGAGGATTTTGTATGAGATGTGCAGAACCCTGGCAGCTGAGGTCTGCACATACTGGAGCCTGTCCAGTCACGTCATACTCACCGCTCTGCTGCTCTCACTTCATCTTGTCTTCCGGGCCGAGGCGATGGTTCTTCGTAAAGTGAGCCACCACCAGCGCTGTCACTGACAACAATAAGAACTGTGACCTGGAATATGATTGGCTTTGTGTATGTGGTGAGTGTCGACAAAGCATTAAGTGCAAGTGTG
>CALSBV010006670.1:1279623-1315606 GCA_943590825.1 Bovichtus diacanthus | reverse complement strand
ATGTGGACCATAATAAGGAATGGACAGAGGGAGATAATCACATTGTTAAATAATAATAAACACTTTATTTATATAGCACCTTTCAAAACAAAGTTAAAAGTGCTTTACAATAAAAGCGATAATAAAACTAAAACATGTACAAGAAACGGATAGTTTAAATCGTTACAATAAATACCCTCTGTTTAATAAAAAGCCAAACGACAGGAAGAGATTTAAAAGATTTTTTACAAACTGTTTTGCAGTGTTTAAGTGTCAATTGAATGTGCCTTTAAACACATCCCACTGTGTTCTGCTTCTGAAACATATTTCATTGTCTCACCTGTGCCTTGAAGTCGTCCCCATCAACACAAAGTTTTACCGTAGGGTTGTTTTCAGGCTGAATACCTGCTATATCTCTGGCCACCATCAGGTCAAAATGTTCATTTGTCTAATACTTTGTTTATGACCAGCCTCAGCTGTACTTTGTGTTTAGTACTAATAAGCACATGTTAGTGCGCTATCTAAGATGGTGACCATGGGAAACATATGTGGTAATCATTAGCATATTAACATTGTCATTGTGAGCATTGCTGATATTAGCAGAGTCAGCAATGACACCTAGTCTGGCTGTATAATCTTTAAGTTAAGATACGTTAAGATACTTAAGATAAACAAGTCCACAAATAAGAACACCAGAGCTGTTGACACAGGTGACAGTTTTACAGTAAAATAACACACACACCTTAATTAAAGTTCTGCATCTACCACATTCCGTTGATGCCTTTCTCACAATTAGAATGACCTTTCTCACATTAGCTTTTATTGCATTGCATTCTGGTCCGTTAAATTTATTTAGCAAATAATTCCTTCCTGTATGGTTCAAGGTTTGTGCATAATGGTTTTCTACAGAGAGGCCAATTTTATTTGATTACATTTACTGTTGATGTTTTTGATTGGTTAAAGATTTTGCTCTGGCAGCATGAGTCTAAAAAGATATATATCAGCTATATCAGATATGTATCAGCTATCAAAGACATCTGTCAAATCTGACACAGTAGGACACATACTTGCATACGCACCACAAGACACTGTTTCATCCCCTGCAGCCATTCGTAACAGGGTCAAGGGTACACACTTTGATGGAGCTATTGTTCGCCTGTTCTCTTCCAACAGAGCAGAAAAGCCAAAGCAATAAAGTCTTCTGCCAAAGCTGTCTTTCCCTCTAAGGACATGACAAGTCCTCGTGCCTGCAGACCTCAACTCAGAGTTCATATAGATTATTCATGAAAAGAAAAAAAAATAGAAGAGGAAGTTGAGGACAGTTGACATCTGGCAACCACAAATGACAAAAATCCACATATCACACATTCTCCTTTGTTACATTTGAAAATACACAAATACCATCCAGAATTGATTAACATAAATACAAGTGTTGGTGCATTGACATTCTTTGCAAGTTGTAAAAATACTTCTGAAGTAGCATATGGCATCTGACAAGTCAGACCCAAAACAACCTGCACTATAAAATCACAAAACATTTAAAATCAGAGAGGGATGGATGGTAAAGTTGGTGAGTCAGTCTAGAAAAAGATCCTAAGATCTTCTGGCCAGATTGCTGGAAGATCTGCACTAGACTTTCGTTATCCCTTGGAGTAAAACCCAGTGTTCCATACAGCAAGGAAAACAAAAGAAGTATTTTGGCAATTTCTTTGTAAATTGGAATAATTCTCATTATAAAAATGTAGTGCTCAAACATTGGCATATGGGCATTAAAAATACGATCAATAAAAAATAATACTTGCAAATGTCAATATGTTAGTGATGAGTCAGTGTTATTGCAAATCATATAATAGTAGAAATATAGTAGGATGAACTCTGACTACCACCCTTTGAAGATGTAGCAGGTAGAGCAAACAGGGAGGTGACGGTGGAGCCATTGCATCATATCTTAGCTGAGCTGAGATCACATTACATGGGATTGCAATAGGAGATGGAATAATTTGCTGGATGTTGTTGCCACAGTAACCCTGATCAGACGTGCCGGTCACACCATCATTTATGACAGTTAATTGTTGTATATTTGCAGTATATGTGGGCAGTGTTGTTGTTTAGAGTTCCACTTTGGGTGAACTTTGACTTGCAAATTCACATTGCTGACCAATTGGAAGCCACCTTTCAGTGCTGCCCTTTAAGAGAATGGAGAAACAGTCCATCTAAAATGAAGGAAGCTATCACCTGTGTTATACCATCCAATTTTACAGAAACCTGCTTTAGTAGAGTTTAAACTGCTCCACAAAAGAGCAGTGACATGGTTTGCAGTCAGTGATGAGACACAGTACAGTCTGTCATATGTGACAGCTGTCTGGTCTTATTCTATTCAGCTCTCAGCTGTAGGTAGTTGATGAAGCCTTGCAGAAGGGAACTTTAACTGTGCTTGTTGAGCATTAAGTGCCATTTTGGATGCCACATGTGGAACAACTTATATTGGCTTCTAGTGTTGATTGTTTGTTGTGAAGGACGACACGTCAGTCACTGTGATGACATCATACATCATTATGCCTCTTTCACGCAACTATATTGGCCCCAATCAATTGGTGAAGATAAGAGCGCTATGGAACATACCGGCAGATTTACACCACCATTATGTCGGGAGCACAGCAAAGCATCTGTAAAACCACACAGAGCCTCACCATCTCTCACTAAACAACTCTCGCGTTTCTTCACAAACCACAATTGTGTTCTTTCTTGTTTCCTCTAACTGTCACTTTCCTCAGCACTCCCACAGTGTGTCTGAGTTTCAGCCTTACTTTACTTTGACAAACACCACCTCAATCATCATCATGCATGTGATGATAGGAGAACCTGTCTAACTGCATCACTGTACATACTTTGACAACACAGATACAGCCTCTAACAGTGTTGCTGTTTCACTGGTCTTTGTGAGGTGGTGGCCGGTGGCTGAGCAGAAGGTGGCGATGTGATTACGTCAGCCAAACACTCTCAGCCGCAGCCTAAAAGTCATTAGTACACAATGGATTGTGGCAAGGCTCCAACATCACAGCACTGACCTGAGCTGCCGCCCGCCTTAGCAAGCGTGCAGACTGCATGGCAATGGATGCCATCAGCCCTGTTAAACTCCAGCCAACAGCAACCTTCTCCAGGTTAGGGGTCAGCGGAAATGGCATGGGAACAGGATTCAGAGAGTGAAATTGGAAATTAGGATGCGAGAAGTTTTAAGAATAAAAAAAGGGGATTAGTATTTCAAGGGATTCCAGTCAGTCAATGAAAAAAGGAAGGAGACATGTCATGTTGGCATGATTGTTGTGACACAAACAGAAGGGATGTTCAAATGGTCACATGTGGTCGGAAAGTCTTGGAGGTCAGTCAGGATTACAAGAAGTGGGATGGTTATCATTGAGTGTGTATCAAAGGGAGATAGAGCACTGAAGAGTTGTGAATTCAGTTCGACTTGCTTCAGCTGAACATGCTGAAGCTGTTAAGAGAATGAAAGGAAATTGAGCTGATCAGAATATCTGCATGGACACGAAAGGATGTTTGGCATTTATTACCATGATTATAAATTGTGCTTTTGAAATACAGGGGAAGTGGGAAATGTTCCACTGTGAAACTGTTCCAGTACAATCATCTGGTGGCGGTAATGCAACTCATTGATGCCAACCACCATAAAACTCACCAGAAGAAAAAGAAGAATCTTCTCTCCTTCTCATCTAGCACATGCAACAATAAGCCAGCATCTACTTCTGCCAACGTGGAAGTGGTAAAATCACCATAGACCCCCATGTTAGGGAGTCGGCACTGCCAGGATAGTGAGGCCGGAGCCAGCCATATTGGGCTTCACAATGACTCTTCAGAAACCTATGGGTGACATCACAGGGACTACGTCCATGTTTTATACAGTCTATGTGAATGACATGTCAAAACACCTGTGCCTGTTTTATATGCAAGCCTTTATAACTGCAGCAGCTTGACTCTCATTATGTCAGGTGGATGTGTGTCAGAATTTGCCACTGTCCACTACCTGGATCGGCTCTCCCTAGCTACCACACCTTTACTTTTTCCTGTGTCTGTACATCACACCAGGTTTGTGCTATGGGCATCAAATTACACAATTCATTTGATATTCATGATCAAGAAAACTTGTGGTAACCCTCCAGTCCTTCATTTCTAATTCCACAATCAGGCCAATAGTTATACAACATTATTTAACCCACATAAATCCATAATTCATTATGTTATGCCATTGCTGGTCCAAGAGAAAAGGCTCCTTGAAGAACACAATCTTTAGGGTTCATCTTGTGGATGCTACTAGACATCTGATAAACAAAGTTGATTACTTTGTCTGAATGGTGGCACTGGATATAAACTCATGGAGTGCCCAACATGGAAAGGGTTCGTCATCTGGGGAACATAAACTTTTTTTTTCTTTGTTATTGAAGTTTTGCACATATTACAAAAACAGGTGAAGCAGCTACTCCTACTCTACCCCTCCCCTTGTTCTCTTACCACCCTTTCTCTCCCACTCAGTACTTTAATAGTGATCTTTCTACTAGGTTTGGCATTATACTTGACTTTAGTCTCTAGTCCCCAAAATGATGACTTTAGCCAAGATTGTTCCAAAATGTGGATGAATATTGACTGCAAGACTTGTGCTGAAAATTTCCCTTTAAGCTTTGCCAGGTTTCCATGAAATTTGCCACCGACATTCATGGACCTCAAATGATGATTTTGATATTGGTGACCCTCTTACCACCCCAGCCAGGCGGCAATTTACACAAGAATTATGAAAATGTAATAGGCAGATTACCATTAAATATACTAAGCACATCATGGTCCTCGAGGACCTTCATCATTTTGAATACTCCATAAGCTTTTCTCTTGCACCACCAGCAGATCAAGTAGTCAGTCTTGTAATAAGATGTCTATGAGTCGCCTGCAGTATCATTTGCTGTCGATATAAATCCATTAGGCCAAATTCTTAAAGAATAACATTGACACACAAATTCCTGCTCAAAAATTCTCCATGCACAACACTAAGTTGTGCAAGGATCATGCTAAGTTATTTAAAAAAGTACAGGGCAGCTGTAGCACTGCACTATCATTTGTAAAGTATTCAACTCTATATTAGTTATTTATGGGCTGGATTGCAGATTTTCTGTAGATATTCACACTCTTCAGAGGATGAATGTCATGTTTTTGCCAAAACACTTTTGCCATCTATATATGTAATACCTGTATGCAGTAGCCTCACGTTTTTTGGCTGAGGTTTTAGAACTCCAAGAAAGAAAGCTTTTACAGTCTACCCCCCCCGAAACTGCTGAGTAAAATCCTCCTAAACTACACCAGATTGATTCCTCTGGCTGGTGGAGAAGCTGCAAGATGAATATTTAATCTTTCTGTGGTGAACAACACTGACTGACCAATATCTGATTTTTGATAAAGCGAATGTACCAGTCTGACATTAAGTGCTGAATCACCGGTGCTGAGGTGAGCTATGTGGAGTCCTTTTCTTTTCAGGAGCTGTTTACATTGCTCTGTCCCCGTAATCCCTACTGACGGAGGTCACTGCCATACCGGTCCCCACCTAGCGTTGCCACAAAAAGCCTGTCTCCAAGCCTAATGGGGTGCAGATGGGGCTCCACCATCCACACAACAACAGGCGGATAGCTCGGTGGTGAAAACAACAGAAGCAATGAGAGAAAATGAGGAAGAAAATTGGCAGGATACAGAGGGAGATACAGAATGAAAGAGGGAAAGTGATAATCTGGAAGCAGGTGGCATATGCAGAAATAGAGGTGAAGCGAAGAAGAAAGAGAAAGTAGCGAGAGCATAAAATGAATAGGATAAATGGAGGGAAATGGAAAAAAGAGGGAGAGGGGCAGACGGTGGAAGTGGTAATTGGTAGATCCAGACAGCCAAGGTCTGAGGAGAGGCTTACAGGCTTGTCAGAGGGGCTCCTCAGGGTGCTTGGATGCCCCTTGGAGGAAAGCTCACATTCTGTTGCCACCTCCCGGATGGCTGGGCCTCAACCTAACAAAAACGGCTCTCAATTAGGAGAGGTTTCAATGAAAAAAAACAGGAATCCGACAATCGCAGGGGCTTCTCCACAGGGCTTGAAGGAGAGATAAAGAAACTGTTTACTGCAACTATAGTCGCTGCCTTTGGTATGTAAATACCCTGCTGTTCTCTGTCCCTAACCCCATCCTCTCCATCTCACACACACATGCACTTTAAATCCATTGCTCTACATTCTCTCCCTGCTCCTGCCACCTCCAAAGGGTGTCCAATTTACATTGTTGCATGGGGTGTTAAACATTTCAGAGTACATGCACAAGCAGATACGCTTGTGAGGTGGAAAAGGCTGAGTTTTCACACGTTGCCTGTATTTGAGGCTTTTCCCAGCCAAGCCATGAAATGGGATATTGTGTTGTGCCAAACTCTCTCTGTGTGTATGGGTAAATGTGTTACTGAGTCTGCATCTTGAGGCGGGCACATAGTTTTTGTGTTTTCACATCCAAATCTGCAAATGTGCCTTGGTGGCTCCATGTGGAATTTATAAATTAAATTTTTAACCTGAATTCAGCATTCATTACCATTGTCATAAGATGTTAATATCATTAGTCTGTCATGAGTTGACATATCCAGGCTGTGTGATCAGTAATTACTGTGACCTTTATTGTCAGTATGAAAGTGCAGAAGCCTGCTGTCGTAACCCATGACTCCCTCACTCACATGATCTGTTTTTATGTAATTAGGGGGAAATTGGATGGTAATTTAATAACCTCAATTATTGTTGCAGTCAATACATCACATTATAAAGGGCAAAACCAAAATACAATGTACAGTGTAGCTAACGCTAGAATATAACTTTCTGGCATTTTAATGTCAAGGACATATTTGTTGACACTGTATTTTCACCTTTCCCTTCAAAGCATTGTCTCTGCAAATGTATTTTTGTTGTAAAATAACCAATCTATATATTGCATCTATCTGTTTTACAGTGTGTCCAGGCAGCCAAAAACCTCTAAACAGTTTAGTTTCTGCTCTATATGCCTTTGCAGGCTGTGTATGTTTGTGTGTGTGCATCTTGGCACACATTATCCACCTCTTCGATCTTACTTCAAAACCGACAATTTGTTCTTTACACTTTCCCAAATCCCCTGAGGATTGTCTAATTATTTCTTAGGATTATGGAGCTATCTGTGCTGGGGATACAGCGAACGCAGACATTCATATGAAGCTGAAAGAAGTGGAGAAAAACCCCACATCTGGACCGGCAGAATAGGATCAAGCTCACCGACTGTTTTCTGCCTTCAGCCTGATCCCTGCTAGTCCCCAGCACTTTCTACAGCCTTATCTTCTCAGCCGTTTGCACCTCGCTGGCGAAATCTCAAATCCCAGCCATACCTAGAGGCAAGGCAGCCAGCGCTAACACGCTAACGCTGCACGCCATTCAACAATGGTTTCCTAGCAACCTCCTCTGCTACCTTCTAAATAAAAATCATTTTCTGTGGCTATCCATCAGTGTGTGGCTGGGCTGGAGTGTGAAGGAGTGTATGTGTGTCGGTCTGTAATTATCCTATAATAGGTGCAGTAATAAAGTGGTTGTGTAAAACTCTTACAGTTAATGTGCATACATCAGTTTTTAACCCAGAGTCTGAAAGTCAAGTTCAGAGGATTATTTTTCTCTGATTAGATATCTCTCTAGTGGGGTAATAAAAATTAATTGTAAGCAAATGTGGTATGTAGGCATAGGATAGTTTAAAAGTGAAAGAAACGGAAAAAAATAAAAAAACTATTGGCACTGGATATGTGCAAATGTGTCCGACTCGGCCTAAAAGTTACCATCTGCTTTGAGCGACACGATGAGATGAAGGAGGATAATTAACTAAAAAAACGTTTCTAAGCGTCAGTACCACTAGAAACAAAAGAGACTATTATTAGTTCAGCTTATTTAAAACAAGCCATGAGAGCTGGTGAAGTAGTATAAGCATATGTATAATAGTTTGTACCAACGCTTCCAAGGCAACACTTGATATTACCAACAGATGTCAAAGGAATGTTTTCAAGTAAAAAAATCAGCATTTATTGAAATTTCTATAAACTACCTACTTTGCCTTTTACCCAACATCGAGTGGCCGTGTAAATTACGAGTATGGCTTGTTTTGAGCGAAGGCTGAAGTAGTGTAATGCTGATTCAGCATTGCACTCCTACAACATTGACAGACCCACAATGGACAGTTTAAAAAGAGGATTACAATCAATGCAGCAGAACCAGAGATGTTGTCGGTTTTATTCCACACATTATTCTTGTTGTCAAAATCTGGCGTTGGGGTTCTGGTAAGAATAAATGTGTTAAAAAATAATATTAATGATAATTCATATCAATAAAATAAAAATAAGAAAAAAATTTAGGAACGTACAATGTTTATTCCAACTAAATATCTATCTACAGGAAGCAGAGTGTTTGCGTGGTCCATCCGACTATCTCTGTGTACTGATGCACAAACACATGTAGAATACAAAGGAACGTGTATGAGAGCGGAAGCTTTGAATTACTCTGAGTGTCGCTATGTTTAAAGGCCAATTCACAATTAATGTAAGATTGTAACATTATATTATAATGCCGCCGGGTTGAATAAGATGCTTAGTGTGCATGCAACACATGTTACCTGATATGCTCATGACAACAGATCACACAATAAAGCTCTGTGAATTAAAACCAAATCAACACTTGTACAAACATTTACAACAGTAGCAGTTCTGCGATTGCTTAGCCGAGTATAATATACTTCCTACCTTTTGAGATTAAGAAAATGCGGCTAATGCGGCATGATGCCGAGTCGAGTGTCTTTGTACTGTCTACAGCTTGTTCAGCTGTTGCAAGACAGAGGAAACGGGTCTCTCCGCTTGCTATCTTGCAGAAGACACTTAGCTCCTTAGTCTGTACCCTTAAAAGAAGAGAGTCCAGTGACATGCGAGCCATCCGATGTGCGAGCTGCGGTGGCGTGCTTCCAGCAGGCCGTTGCAGCGGTACACCGGCTGTGGCCACTGGAGCCATAGCGCCCAGGGGAAGAAGAGGAGAAAGAGACTGATCTCTCCTTAACAGTAAATATTGATCACTAAATGTGCAATCGACATTAAAGTTCAGGAGAATAAAACCTCCTTTGTTATTAATTAGTAAAAGTTTAAGACTCAAAAACTGAGTTAATCTGCTTTGTCTAGGCCAGTGTTACTCATTGTGCGGCTCGCCAAGCTTTAATTGGTGGCTCGCATGGCAGTGGGCTAAATAAAGGGGCGACATATATGATTATGCAGTCAATACAGATATTTCATAAAAACACAAAAAACAAGCAGGGCTATTACATATAACCCTACAAATAATACATAGTAATAATTCATAAAAGATGCAAATATAGACTAGAAAGAAGATATTTAAACTTGCTCGGCCCAACACTGACTCACTGCAGAATTGCCAGTTTTGCCGTTCTATCCAGCACTACGATGGCGAATGTGCTCTTGTACAGGTAGATACATGGTGGGCTAGTATAGAAAAAAATAAACTTAAGGTCATTAAAAATATGTTATCATAAGCATGCTTATGAATATGGACATTTCCTAAAACAAATGTTATATCGTTAAATTGGAGCATTTAAATTGGAGGACTCTACGACCAACCTGTTAGCTTGGCTACGGTCGACCATTTCACCATTTCATGCTAGTTAGCGCGTGTTTCTACGGACGTAAAATGGATCGATTTCTTATTAAAAAAAAGTTGCACACCAGGTGGACAGAAACAAATTTAAATTTGACTTTGGAGCATCCAACAACCGCAAATCGAGAGGAAGATGCTGGAGATGGCGTCTGTGGGTCTGTGGTTTGTACCAATGAACATCTTGAACACCTCACAAGGATTGCAACAACAAACTACAAATATGACATGAAGAAAGTCAAGGAGACGCATGCATGCTTCCACTCATCATCACGTTTTCACTCTGATAGAACTAAACCTGAGTGGTGCACAGAAATATATGACATCTCCATTTCCCTAATGAGCCCTGCTCAGAGAAAAAATAACAGAAAACCTCTCATGTAAAATGAGAAAAAAGGTTTAGTGACAGAAGTGTTTGGCCAGAATGCAGAATCCGTTTCACATTTGAATTTTGAATTCAAACTTTTCAGTTATTTTTTATTTATCTTTGGAAGTATTGATTTTAATAATACAAATAGCAACTGAAACAAAAAAACAATGTTGTATTTTATTTGAAACATTTACGCTTGACTCATGCATGATATGAACAAATAATGAAAGGGAAAACATGGGACATAAAGAATTGGGTCAATATTTAACCAAATAAATAGTCACAAAAATAAGCAAAATCAGTCAATAAAATATGAGAAAGCAAACCAATAAAAATGAAGTGAGTTTAAAAGCTTGTGCGTTGTGTGTCAGGTGTGGGACTGGGCTAATTGCTGGTAATTAACACAGTGTTAATAGGCACATCAGGAGTAGCTTTGAGTAGGATTCACTGGGATGATGCGTGAAACTGAGCTGCAGCAGCTACTATTCGTCAAAGCACTGCAAAGTTACTGCAGGCTATTGGCGCCTTTACAAAATACTTTCTAAAGTACTTTTTTTCATCACTTGACTTTTTGGAGCACTTGCGAGGGAGGGTTGTCTCTGCTTTGTGTAACAGGGAATTAGGAGCTTTAGTATGAGCGATAGATGTGGAATTGTAATCCTGGTGTCTGGTTTGTCGGGGAGCCAGTGAGCAAGATTTACGACATCTAAGGGTCTAAATGGTTGGCCTTTGAGATAACTGGAGTGAATTTACAGCCCTAGGAAGCCCAGAAATTTCATGTCTGGACTCTAAACTCTGACCCCGGTGTTTGTTGTGTTGTGAGGAACCCATGAGTTTCACAATGAAACGATGCTACACATGTGTGGATCAAGCATGGAGCTATCAGCTTGTTTCATTTAATATGAGGGAGTAAAATATCCACATCACCATCGGAGGTGCAATCAGTCACATTTTACTGGCACAAAGAGACCATAATATATCAGCAGGGGTTTGCACATATTGCTCTTTAATCCTGGTCACTCCTTTGTTACCAATAATGGCAGCTGGCATGTCAAGCTTTCGAAACAGGCACTGTTTGCTCGGATAGCTACAGTACACATGCCCAGGCCGGCTCTGTGTATGTGCTGGAAATGCTCCACATGCCAAGGCCTCTTGGCTTTGTGTGTGCACTGGGAATGTGCATGTCCTGACCTCTTGAACTGCCCGTCGACTCTGACAGGGTTTGACTACGCAGTGTGTTCACACCGGAAAAGAGACTAAATAAAGTGTGCTCAAAACAATCATTATGAAATTTAACCCCTCATTTCTGAGTCTGCTAATAGACATTCATTCTCCCACAATGCAATGCTAAAGGATATAGTGAAGCTCCTTTCAGAACGAAAAAAAAAAATCTGTTTGTTGGAAAAAATCCTCACAGGCTCCTACAGTATAACTGTCTCTATATGTTTGGTAGCGTGTGCTCCACACCCTCAGGCCTCTTGACCTAACCACCATGTGCTCTGCACTTGGGTTTAGTTTCACTGAAAAAAGTGAGTGTCAATGCGGGGTGAATGGTAAGAGGACCGTGAGACTAAAGAAACACACTGCAATAGCAAACTATTACGCTGTTAGTTATAAAACATATAAACCACAGTGAATCATCGTTACTGGAAAATTATAGAGGTACAAGATCAATACAAATATAACAGCAACACCCCAAGTATCTCTTCTTGCCATTGTTGTAGAACATACATGACTGAACTACAACACCCTGTCCTTTGCCACCCATCTAGCTCAATGTAAAGTTTCACACGGATGGACCTTGACCCCGCCCACACATTTTCAGAGGCTTGGGGACATAAAACTTAAATTCAATATTCAGTCAGTGTGTCTGATAGAAATGGGACTTTTGAAAAACTCTCAGGAGCATTTCTTGGCATTATGTCAATGGAAATGGAAATTGAATCCTCGTTTAATGGTCACACACAAACACAGCACAGCACACAAAGGGACATTTAGACTCCTCATTTAACCCATTTAAACCGTCCTAGTGTTAGGAGCAGTGGGCAGCTATTATATTATCATAGCCCGGGGAGCAGTGAGGGACCCGGAGTGTTGCTCAAAGAAAACCTCGGCAGTGCCCAGGAGGTGAGCTGTTATCGCCCCTCCGGTTCTCAAGCCAAGTCTCTACGGACTAAACCTACTGCTGTAAATGTTTCCGTGGGAGTGTTTGCCCTTCCAACACAAGTCCCCTCATAGATTTATCTGTAGTACACGTAGTGTAACCAAAAAATATCTAATTATCCACATTTTAATTTTCAAATTGAGTGCATGTCATATAGCCGCAGCGTCCAGGGTTCGATTATGGCTTTGGCACCTTTGCATGTCATACCTCTGTCTCTCTCTCTGTCTCTCTATCCGTCTCTCTCTCTCTCTCTATCTGTCTCTCTCTGTCTCTCTCTCGCTCTCTCTCTCTCTCTCTGTCTCTCTCTCTCTCTGTCTTCCATTTCTACACTGTCCTCTGTCCATATAAAACAATACATCAGACAGAGTCATTAAACAGTGTTGTCAGAATAGTTTTAAACTGATTTGTTTACTTGTTGAATATCTTCTGCTCTAACAATGATAATAGTAGAATAGATAACAATAAACTATTCTCTGCATGTTTTTTGCCAGTTCAGACAGTTTAATATTTATATAATTGTCAGTGGCAGCAGTAGTTGTACTAGATCTAGTAGTGCAGTTGTTGTCTTTCAATTATGACAGAGGAGTTATTAATCCAAATTCAATTCGATTGCAATCCAGTTCAAGATTGATTAATTTATAATCGCTGTTGATGCAACAATTGAATCATTAAACCTCTTTTAGGAAGCCCTGCTTAAGTGGTCTTCTGTTTAAAGCCCAGTGGGACATTATATGTGTTGCATGGCAATATATAAATGTTCATATGTGGTATATGTGCTGCATGCATTAGCAGCAAAGTACAGTCTACAGGACGGGGCCCTGGTGCCGTTTGCATCAAGTTTTTACTGCTAATGTTGGATGTCTACAAATAACTTGACTTACCTTGACTTGCAGTCGAACCCTCATGGGAGCTAACAAAGTAAATGTATTTTATATTTTTCGAAAATATGTTTTATATTTTACTGGCAATTGCAGTAGCTACAATGGGCATGATGACCAGCAGGGACAAAGTTGGAGAATAGTATGAATACATCCAAGACATACTATTATGCAAAAGAAAGTACCATGGACTTTAATTAGCGACCCAGATTCATTTATGCAACAAACCAAGAATCTGACCTACATCTGAGATACCATTCTGCCTGGGGCAGACATGGTCAGCTATGGTGACACATGCAAACAGAGCTGATAAGTTAAACGCAGATAATATTTGTGACAATAATATCATCAGTTTGGCTTAAAGCTGAGTGAGACGACACAGCAACTCACTCTTAATGAGGTCTGTGGTACTTGCTGAGCTGGTTAATATTCCATGACAATCTCATGTTAATTATGGGAAGTAATTGTGTTTCCTGAAACAGTCGGACCCTAAGGTAAAACCAGGAAACAGCTGTTGCTTGTAAGAACTTTTCATTCCGAAAAGCTAATAAGCCCAATTTAAGCCTGTTTTTTTCAAAACATTTTTTTTTTGTAGGTAAACACTTGTGTAAGGAAGAAAAATAATGTGTGTTTGGGCATCTTGCCTCCAAGTATATTCCTCGGGCAATTTAACGTGGCAGTGAGTAGAATGTAAAAAAATAAAAAAACACAAAATTTCCCAACATTAATGAGGTTACATCTGCTGAAATATCGTTAAAATAGGGCTTGACCCCACTACCAAATACTTTACAGTTCATCGCAGCACTTGTTATCATGCCCTGAATCAAAAAGTCTTACAAAATATATATCATACATTATTCTTTCAAAATCTAAATGACAATAACATGCTACATCTTGGCATTGTATATATTGTATATATTTTGGATTTGCACCTTAGGAAAAGATGGTAGTGACATAAAATCATACATACACTCCGGCTTATCACTTTGGGTAACTACCTGTATATGTGAGCATTCCTTCAGTATGACCTACATGGGTGACTGAGGCGGCGCAGAGCAAATCAGTCCAGTTCCTTTCTGACACACGTAAGCTCCATATCAAGCCCAGGGAAAGATGGTCAGCCTCAGAAAGCTTTCTTAATCCTTCCCATGCATTCTTTCCAGCAACTCCCCTGAGCTTTCCCCCTGTCACAGGATGTGTTATCTAGTCGAGTAGTAACCCTGCAAAAATACAATCAGAATGTCCCCAACACTGAGGACAGAAAGTGACATAGAGACTCAGGAGAAGGTGGCCAACAGAGGGGGAAAACTGAGATTCAATAGTGCAGTAAGTGCAGTCAGGTGGACTGAGGGTCTTCCAAGGACAACTTTGGGATCACTCCAAAATACTGCCCTCCAACATTATGAAAACTATTTAAACAGACATATACATTGTCAAACCTAACCATGGCACCATATTGGAAACCCTTAATAACATTAATTGTAATAAGACATTTTACCTAGAACAAAACACACTTTCTACCTCGACCACCCACACACACACGAACACCTGCAAACACCTGCATGCCGATACGAAAGTAATCAGGAATTTACTCACACTTTTATGTCATCCAGAACACAAACAGATGACACTTTCTACCCACTGGCCCTCCACACACTCTTGCACACACAATCCTCAAATCTCTGCAATGCATACATCACCACCCCCATACACACCAACCTTCCTCTCCCTCCCTCTGTTGCTGTCACATTGCATTTCCCTCCGTGTCATTTTGGCCAGGGCCTCCGATTCAGCTGGGACAAAATGAAGTCTCCCTGGAGAGAGAGCGCCCTGCGTGGTGTGAGCGCCAGCATCTCATGCTGCCAAAAGCCAGGAAGAGGAGAGGGGGAATAACAACCCACTGACTTCTCTCCATTTTATATTTCCTCTGTGCTCATTTTCTCAAGAGCTCCTCGTCTAATTTGCCAGCTGAACGTGTTCAGAGAGGCCGCCTTGTTAAATAAGGCATGAGTCATCTACGCTGCTCAGTATTGAAAAGATGCCGCCAGTTTCAGTGGGACTGTTGTGAGCTGGAAGGCAGTTGAGGCTGTGGAGGCCTGTAGAATAATTTTTTATAAATAAAAAGTAGGTTAAATAAAAGACTAGACAATTTTAAATGTATAAAAAGCTCAATGACTATGTGTCTATATTCCTTCCTATTTGATTGAACAAGCTCTATCTGTATTTGAGATGACTTAGATTACAGTTTTGCCTTTTGTGCATACTGACGCAATGAAATAGCCAAGGATTTTTTTAATAAATTTTTCCAGTCAGGACTTGGCTTAAGAACCGGACCAGTATGAACCAGTTGGTACAGAGTGTGGACTGGTAGCTGAAGAGGAGCCCCATCACTCTGACATTTTCCACAACTATGCATGTCTCTAGGTCATGTGGGTGTATGTGTCTGTCTTATGGGCCTTTGTGTGTGTAAAAGAAAAAATAATGGAGTGGAAACATTCTTTATTTCCCCAAGGGGATTAATAAATTAGTTCTTCTTCTTCTTCTTCTTCTTCTTCTTCTTCTTCATTCATATTACTGCTGACGGCTCAACCGTACAGGCAAACAAGCAAACGAACACAATTGAAATTCAAACTACAGACTGGTGAGAAATTAAAGACATAAATAAGTGGAGAAAAATAAAAAAATAAAATGCATCTCTTGTCTTTGCCACTTCATTAATTATTATTGCAAGCAAGTTGGTTTAGCAAATCAGTTGTCCTGGCTTGTGTGAAGTTCACTTGATGGACAAGTGCAAACAAAGTGCTTGCCACTCTAGTCCAGACAAGTGGCATGCAAATGCACTGCATTTATATAGCACTTTTCCAATCTTTGCGAACACTCTAAGCACTTTACAACATATGTCAGCATTCACCCACTCACACACATTCATACAGAGTCAGGGGCTACTGTACAAGGTGCCACATGCTCATCAGAGATAACCATTCACACACACTCACACAACTTTGGCCAGAAATTTGGGGTTCAGTATCTTGCCCAAGGACACTTTGACATGTTGTGGCAAAGGCCGGGGATTGAACCACCAACAGTCTGACTGCTGGACAACCTCCACCTCCTGAGCCACAG
Source organism: Bovichtus diacanthus (assembly GCA_943590825.1). Taxonomy (NCBI): domain Eukaryota; kingdom Metazoa; phylum Chordata; class Actinopteri; order Perciformes; family Bovichtidae; genus Bovichtus; species Bovichtus diacanthus. Next base: position 1,299,362 of record CALSBV010006670.1, on the reverse strand, counting down.
CCACAGTGTCAGACCATGCTTCATGCTACTTGCGACTACACGAGCAGAATCCCTCTCGAGAATGACGAAAATTATTTCATGATGGAAGCAGAAACAGCGACAGCAGTCACAACACCTACCAACGTTACTCCGACAGCGGCGAGAAATGAAGGTGGTGAGGAAGACAAACACCTGTGGCCATATTTGCAAGAAATGTTTGAGTGAAAGATTCTTCTTACCGGATGAAGTGCCACTTATGTGTACCCAAAGCTACGGAAATAATGGCATTTAAAAACTCCCCATCCAACCTCAAGAAACACATCAAGGTAAATTAAGATTAACTGTAAATCTTATGAAGCAGCAACGTTAATGTTATTTAATAATTAGCATTAATCCTGTTCAGATGTCTGGCTAACGTGATGGCTAGCTAACTTGTTACTAGCTTACATTCAAAGCTAACATTAGCACATACAGACGTTTACAAATCAGTTATAGATGCATGGATATTGCATGAAACTAAATTTATAAAACTTTAATGAAAACTAACCAAGGGTCGGCCTTTTGGACAACTTCTGGCAAGTTCATTTGATGAAGATGACTATTTCTCTGCCTTGCAGTCGTCTCAAGCACAAGACAGCTCCAAACAACTGGATACTTGGCTTATTTAGCACATCACATGGACTTGCTGAAATCCTTCCCAGCTGTTTAAGCTGTCTGTGAAGCTGAACACATCTTGTCGTTGGAAAAAGACTTCAGGACTTCTCTTCCAAACTCCGTAACTTCAGTACAGGTGTGAAACTATTAGAGTCTGAGCAGGTTAAAAAATAATTCATTCATTTTCAGATTATGAGTTAGAAACAGACACAATCTATACTTTAACACTAAATATGGATCCAATCAATCTGCTGAATACCTTGTGAATACTTGTGATTAACCCGATTACATTATATTATTTTATAACACAGAGCATTTACTGGAGGAACGTTTACTACAACAACCTCTACCTGCCTCAGCCGCCTGCGTAAGGCAGGACTTGTCTTCAGTCCTTGCAATTTTGAAAACCAACTTCTTCTGAAGATGAAACGTATTTCAGTTTCAAGTAATTACTGACACAGTTTGTTACTGTTAGGGAGGAAGTAAGTGGGGAGGGAGGGATGCATGAATGAATGGGAGGGAAGGAAATACTAGATTTTGTTCTCTACATCCTTAAAATTGTGAAGAATTAGTTTTATTAGGTATTAGTGTAATATAGGCAGTGTTCTTGAGGTGGCATACATGTTAAGAAGAATAAACCTTAGAACTCTCAAAATTTTGACTGAATTTATTTATTTGTACTTTTACTTTCAATACTAAGGTACATTAAATATCAGAACATTATTTTGATACTTAAGTAAAGTAAATATCAGATACTTTAAGACTTTTACTCAAGTATTGTTCTAATAGATGACTATAACTTCTACCAAAGCCATTTCATGTTAAGATATCTGTACTTTTACTCAAGTATGGCTTTCAGGTACTTCATCCCTGTGTTTATCCCTCCAGTAGATCTCTAGATGCTAGTGGTGAAACAAGTAAGAACATTAATACTTTCACATTTTGTATTTATCACCTGCCAACTGTAGCTGCACAACACAACGTATTGATTTCAAATGGGAGTGAAAGCTTTCAACAAATGTATAATTCCATTACTCTAAAAAATCCTTTAACATAACAATAGTGCCTGGCATGTCAATGTTATTTATCCGGGCGGAGAGCCATCTTTACACAATAGTGGAATTCACTTCACCTTTCAAAAGCTAGTGGACTATCCACAAACATGTACTGAAAGTACAACAAGGAAAGAGTGGAAAAAACACAAAACTGCAGTGGATTGTTTGTCTCCCAAATATTCAGTAGGTATTCTATTGGGTATAAGAGCTGTACAGTAGCTCATCCCTGTCTTGAAGCTGTAAAGCAGGAAGTCAATGAGTTGAAGATGATTTGATAAATTAGATTTTCACTCATTACACATATAGTTAACCAAGCACTGAGCGCTGCCATATAGAGATCTCAGCACACACAGCTCAATTGTAACTTTCAAGAAGGCCACTGTTTAAATGTCCTACTTAAAGGTGACATTTTATACAAAGTTAAATTTTTCATGGCTTTTCAACATCATTGAGTAAATCTACTTCTTCCATTGTTGACTACCATTTTGATGTTGTTTTAGTATTTATTTTTCAAGTTAGCATTAGCCTGTTGACTGTAGGCCAACATGCTGGAACAATGTTCGAGCATGTAATATTTAGAAACTATGTGTGAACAAAAAGCCTCATCTGAAGCCAGTTAAGCCAGTTACAATGGCAATAGTAGGTTGGATGTGGGTAAATGTTCTTTCAAGTTGCTTTTTGTGAGGGTTACTGTAATACTGGTTTTAGTGACACATTGCAGCTCCGTTACAGGTCCAGTATAACATATTGGAATAATGTCAGCAGCCCCAGATCTCTTCTGTCAGGTTTTTGTCTCAAATTGCACATTGCTCTATCACCAATGTTGTACCTCATTCGGAGATACGCCTTCAAGATTATTATTTTAATGCAGGTTTAAATTTGTCCATAACTTCACAGGGGGATCTTCTGGTTGTATGATAGAACTAGCACAACATCAATAAAGCAATATTTACAGATGCTGTTTTATAGAGACAGATTGACAACAGTAAGCTAAATTTTTTTTATGATTAGTGACACCTTGGCCATGAATTCAAAACCTAAAATGACCCAAGTGGGGGTCATAATGCAGAGTTTGACCATCACTGCCAATGAGGTCTCCAACTAAATAAATTAAGAATACCTATCATCAGGGTATCTCAGGCTATCTTTCAAACCAAAACCTTGGCAATATAAAGTAATTCAGCAAAATACAGATCAAGAGCCCCCACACATTGATCCACTTCGCAGGTCAAATGTCACTTTCCCAGAAAGGCTAGGTTTCTATGGGTCAGTGTTGGTTGACATGAATGCTCCATCTACCCCTCATTTGTGTGTGTGTCTGTAAGAGAGAGAGTTTTGATACCCAATACATCATCGGTACTCCACTCCAGGTACTCGGTAAACCCAGCCATTGAGGATGTCAAGCACAAGCGATGTCTGGGGAAGGTGCACAGCATCATCAGGAACCCCTCTCACCCCCTCCCTCTTTCGTCAGCATGCTCTGTGCTGTGTTGCATTTCTCTCTGCTTATTTGTCTAATCCAGTCTGGAGGGAATGACGTTGGTTTGTGCAGCCTGGGGAGTGCTGCCCAGCCTACAGTTTCTTGTTGCCATGCTGTGGCATGGTTTCCTCTCCCTCTTTCCCTCAATAATCCGCCACTGTGCACCGATAGCGCTGCTGAGGGAGATAGATACACAAGCTGTCAATGGTCACATGCACACCTGATCCTCACCTGAACCGCAGCCAGGTGTAGCGCTGCTCCACAGATTGCATCATACTTTCTCTTCTCCTGCTGTTGCTGCTGTGTTTTCTGCTACAGGTAGGTACTTGGGTTGTTTCAGTAAAGTACATTTCTGATGCCCCAGCAACCCAATTTGCCTGCAAGCTTCCAAAGCTCTTTATATTTGATCCTTTCAAGTTTAATCACAAGTGCACAGTAGTGTGTAATCTGAATACCAAGTGCAGATCAACACAAAACAATACATGCAAGGAAACACTGAAGTTTCATTGATTCTTCTTATACTCTTTTCGAAACTCTTTAGTCAGTAGTTTCCTTTAATTTATACGTCCTTTGGTTCAATTGACTATAACTAGGCTTTCTTGTGGTCTAGCAGTCCAAGACATGTACCACATCTGCAGTGATGGTGGTTCATGTGTGAACCCTGGAGACATTTTTAATTTCAAAGAGAAAATTATTGGTATAGTTATTAACCAAATTGTACATTGGTAAACATAATCCTGGTTGAACTGTATCTGTATGCAGTCTGTATTTGTATGCAATTTAAGGTACTCAATACAGAATTCAAAGCAGAGGGCTCTCAACATGGAGATGGCTGGGCCTGAAAAGTCCTAACTAGTCATGGGAAATGCAGCTCTTTGAAGGGAGCCAGATCTTAAGCCTTTGTTCCTTTTTAAGAGCTGGCTCATCGTTCTTTTTTTTCCTTTTCTTTAGTCATGTAAAAAAGTTAATTAAGTATATTATTCCGTGCCAGTCAACAAGTGATTGTGCTTCTCTAGTCCTCTGCTCCACCCCCACCCTTCTCGCTCTCTCTGTCTGCCTCTGTGTGTGTGTGTGTGTGTTTGTGTGCGTGTGCGTGTGTGTGTGTGTGTGTCTGCTTGGCAGAAGTGAGGTTGAGTTCAGTTCATCTGTATGTTGAAAGCCCTCTCTGATGGTATATCTGATTTACACTACCCACGTGCAGAACACAGCCCGCCTCCATCTATCATTCATTACCATTCTCTTTACCTCTGCTCTCGGATATTGATTTGACTCCAGAAATTAGCAGCCTTTTTTTCTTCTACCCACACACTCCCTTTCTTGCCTTCCATTTTCATGGCGCTAATTCAACGCTGCAACTTCTCTGTTATTTTGTAAGTGCTCACCCGCTGTCTCTTTGGGTTAATGCAGGAACATTGATATTCCTGTGCTGAACACAGGACAGAAGATGGGATGTGTAGCAGGTCAAGTCTGCCTCGCTTTCATCCTGGTGCCTTTGAATAGATAAAGAGACTAATTGCATTTGCATAATCGCACTAAGACAAAGTCACATACGCACACACAATACTTTGAACGCACACACACTTCCCAAGAGCGGTGAGTATGCACCCTCACAGATGAAGATTCAAGACAGCAGGGTTTACTATGTGACTGTATGTAATATTTATTTCTTGTCATTCGCAGTGGTTGTATTCAATGGTCCAATGCAGTAGGTTCTGTACAGTATACATCATTTACCCATGACCACCATCTTGCACTAAACTGAAAGGATATGTTCAAGTCTGCTAGCACAGCACTGCTTTGAGCTTAATGTAAATGTCAGAATGTTAATATGTTAACAATGAAAATGCAGTCATTCAAATTCTAAGCAGGTAGTATATTTACTATAGTCACCATTTTATTTTACCATTTGCTCTTGATAAATAACGTTGTTACAAGTCATCCTGACGGGGATATGTCAGTAGCAAATTTAATGGCAATCCATCCAATAGTCAACCTGTTGGTGGTGCAAGAGAAAAAATCAATAGTTCAACAAAGTCAGATAAGACACAGATAAACTGTATGGAAACTATCAACATCCTTACAAAATGTTGTTCCAATCCATCAAGTAGATGTTGAGATATTTCAACAGTAAAAACATTGACCTGCTGATGGTGCCAGAGGAAAGGTCAGGAGATCACCAAAGTCATTGGGATCCTCTGGCCACCATGGTTGTATGTACACTGGCAACAAACAAATTATGTCTTCTGAGTGTTTTATGTCCCCCAACTTTATAGAGCTTGTGTTTTCTATGATGCTGTCTTTAAAACAACACTCTGATACATCCATATACTGTATGGACATCTGATCATTCTTTGCTCTAAAGGTGATTACAATTGTGGAGTGCTACCATGTGATACACTGCATCCCCACTTAGCAAGCTCCAAAATATCTGTATAGCCACTTAAAAATGCACAAGGATACGAAAAAATATAGTTGTGTGTCACAAGAAAATGTGTTTGTCTGTGGGTCCAGTAGTCAACAGAATAAATGTATATCTCCTTGTTCTTTTCTAGATGAGAACTCCCGGTCAGCCTTGTGGAGTGAGTCAGATTTAGAAATGTAAAAACAGGCATCCCTAGTTAGACTGGAGGGACACAGTTTGTTAAATATTAGTCAACATGCAAAGTTGTGGCATAAACAAATAAAATTCATAAAGTCAATGGAACTGAGGGTATGGTTAATTTATGGTCATCTGAAAGATGTAATGTCAGCCTTTTACTCCAAGATTACTTGAAGATATGTTAGATATAACAGGTTAACAGCGCTGGCCTGTTAACGACATCTGAGGTGCAGGGCACACAAAATAGCTCAGGCGCTGTAGCAACCTTATCTCTATGGACACTATGTTACTGCGCTTTAGCAACCCCACACCACCCCTTCTAATACTACCCCGAGGACACTGCCAGCAAACAGAAGTAACTGGACCAGGAAATGGGCCTTCTGTAAATGTTCCATCCATTTTAACACAAAGTAAACCCAGTATGCATAATTTGATGATGTTGTGATGTTGACAGGTGCCTTTCAGTCTCTATTTATCAAGGAGTTCTGCCTCTGAAGCGTGTTTCTCTTGCAGCAGTTCAATATTCAAAAAGCTTTATTATTCATCACATGATTTTAGAAAATTGTCTTAGGTCATAGGCTCACAAACAACATCAAAACATACACCCATGAAGATTCACATAAAATTATATTAAAACACAAACAGGATCATAAATAAATAAGAGCAGGTGTGCAAATCTGCATTAAAAAGCAGCAGCCTTGTTTAAGATGGATATTGCTGTGGGAATTAAAGAGTTTTTGTAAATCCTTTTTTTGGCCAGAGGTGCTCTGAAGCGTCTGCCTGATGAGGTAGCTTGAAGGAGTAGTGAAGAGGGGGTAAAGGCTCCTGGGTGATGAAGTTTGCCTTTCTTTTTACTTCATGACTGTAAAGATCTGAGAGTTGGGTTCGAGGGGAGCCATAGATCTTGTTTGCATGCTTGATTATTCTTGTGAGCTTTTTCTGGCTTTTCTCTGTGAGGAAGTTGTACCAGGATGCAATGTTGTATGTGAGGACGAATTCGATGAGGGACCTCTATACTGCTGTCAAAATATCCTGTCAGCAATTAAAACTTTTCTGCCTCCTAAACAGAAACATGTGTGCTGTTTGGCCTTTTTATAAGCACAGTCCACCTGTTGTATCAAGGACAGGTGATGGTCGATCTCAGTGCCCAGGTACTGCCCCTCCAGCCTGATTGGTCCAGAGAGAGGGTGTGGGGTGTAGAAATAGAAAATACATATATTACTTATACATACACAAGGAATGTGTTCTGTGAATATTCTTCCCATGGCACTATCTCAACAAGTGGAAGGGAGGTTAACTGAAACTTCTTCACAGTCAAAAATATAAAAATTGGAGGCATTCTCCCAGACATGAAGATGCAAGTATATATAGTAAGCAAGGTCAAGTAAAACTCTCTCACAGATGAAAAACAACAGTTTCACAGGCAGAGAACAAATATCACGACGTGTGGTGTACCTGAGCCACATGACCAGTACATTGCACATTGTCTTATTAGTTATGCTGCAAAACGTGGTGCAATTCCATGTATCGGAACAATATCCCGGGAGCTGACCCATGTCTGGACCCCTGTTGGTGGATGGTTCATGACTGAAACATTCATAGGCAACATCTCTGCTTACCTTCGTGTTTAATGGAATGGGAGAAGTGCCTGACAAAACTGTCATATTTGAAGTCACTGACAAGCATGCAATCTCACACTCCTTTTAGGCGTTATGTGTGGATTATCTAATGGAGAAGGGTGTGAATAATGTAGTAACAACGCCATTTTCTTTACATGATGTCTAGGGGAATGGACACTCTATCAGTGCAGGTCTTGCTGGCATGCAGACATAACATGTATCTCATTAGTGATCATAAGCGTGGAGTAGTTAGCGAACGCAAACCATAGCTTTTTTTTTTTTATTGGTTGTGATTTCTGGGCGTCTGGATCTGTTCAATCGCTGTGATGTTGGCGTGTGTTATTCTGTGATATAGATGGCTTGGGTGGTTCATGTAAGAGTATAATTGGAATTACAACACATGGTACTACCAGTAGGAAGCATATTGAGCCTCTCAGGCCACACTAGCATAAATGACAAAAGGGATGCTATGGGGGAGGTCTGCGTTCCATCTTGGAGCCCTCATAGATGAAACTGTCGCTAGCACGTTACTTGGTGGAGCTGTGGTAAGTTACAAGTGGAGGAAAGCGCTCTCTCTTACTTTGGTGACTTTACTAGCTGTTGGCTTTTTGCCTGTGCCAGCTGATGTGCAAGGTGGAAAGATGGTCCTAGATCGTCATATGATTCAGAGATCTGTTTGCAGTGGCTGGCATGGATTCAGGTTGTTCTTTTAGCAATCTTGACAGCAGTTTCGGGGGTGAGAAGGATCTGGAAGAAGAATGTGCCAATGTAGAACCTCTGCTTCCAGTGTTTCCTCCGTAGGTCTTTAATGAGTACTCAGTCTCCTGGTTTCAGGTTGTGCAAGACTTCCTCTGCTGCAGTGGGTAGGGCACTCTTTAACTTTGTATGCAATGCTGACAGAGTAGAAGAAAGATTTGCGCAATACTTTAGCATTTCATCTTCACATGAGCCGGTGGTTGGCATAATGTGGCTTTTTGGACCTATGCCAGTTTGTGGTGGTCTCCCAAACAATATCTCAAATGGGCTGATCATGCTCTATTGCGAGAGGTGCTGCAGCGTCCAACCACTCGGGACAACGAACCAGGGAACACTCCGACCCGTCACTGCTGATTGCCCTGCAGAAGATGACTGTAGAGGACGATCCGGAGGCATTACTCGACATCTTCGAGGGCATGGCGGCAGCGTGTAGGGGGCCGAAGGGGAAATGGGTGGCTGCTGCCCCTACTCTCCAGGGGAGCCCAGCTGGCTGCCCACAGCCTGCCAGCATCCTCCCGACATACGTATGACCAGCTCCTGTGGGCAATCCTGGACTGGCTGGGCAGCATGCCTGAGGGATAGCAGCACTGATTAAGGGGCCTTCCCTTTGAGAATACTGGCCTTCCTTTCTCCTTCGCACAGCAGCTCATCGATGCGGCAAGGTGCTGGCTCCTGCCGGGAATCAACTCTGTGGAGGACGTTGTAGAGTAGGTAGCGCTGGAGCAGTTTGTCGACGGCATGACGACCTCCACGGCGAATTGGGTCCAGTGCAACCGTACGACGCAGCCACCATCCCCTACTAATCCTCCACCTGTTTTTGTCACTCCCCAGGACCCAGTCTGTTTGTCTGTATGCCAGGCAACGTGGGAGGCACTTCAGATTCCAGAGCATGTTTGCTTGCGGTGTGGGCAGCCCAGCCACTCCCAGCGTGAGTGTCCGTTCATGGAGGTCGGGCTGGTGGTCCGGGTTGCAGGCACCTCTCCTCTCCCGGTCCAGAAGGGATATGTATACAGGGGAGTATCTACCAGGCTCTGTTGGACTGCGGGCTCTGTTGGACTGTATTCAGGCCATGATCCACCAGCGCTTGGTTCCTCCCAAGGCATTACTAGAAGCATCGTGGGTGAGGGTGAGGTGTGTGCATGGGGATATTCACGAGTATCAAATGGTAACTCTTGTAATTTCTTTTAAGGGAAGAAAATATAAAGTTAAGGCTGGTAGCTCATCTTAACCCTTTAACACCTAAGCCTCAAATTGTCCGCCTGGACTTTTTTGCTTATTTTGACTATAAAAAGGTCAGAAAATATCCTTCTGCCATCGCTGCACTGTGTCCCCCCTGTACACTGGGTGGATGGTGGAGCACAGGGAGACTTCTTTGGTGTCCATCCACTTCACGAACAGAAGATCCCCGTCCCTGATCCACCGGATGAACTTTCTCCCTTTCTCCAGGTTCTTGGCTGCATTCTTGTTTGTGGTTTCACAGAGGAGTTTGAAAACTGCACTATTAAAAAAGTGGGAAAAAATTTCCCCAGGTGGTGGGTCTCCCATATTGAGAGGGGGTTGGACACCTGGAGTGCATACTTGGATGATGTCATCATCCACAGCGAGACATGGGAGCAGCATATGCAGCAGGTGGGGGCAGTGCTCAAGTCCCTGAGGAGAGCAGGGCTCATGGCAGACCTGAGGAAATGTGCGGTTGGGCGGAGGGATGTACGGTATCTGGGGTACCACTTTGGCGTCGGGCTGGAGCGGCCACAGGTAGAGAAGACCGCAGCCAGTGCAGCCTGCCCAGTGCCCAAGACAAAAAAAGAGGTCATGAGCTTTATAGGGCTGGCGGGCTATTACAGACGCTTTATTCCAGACTTTTCGGAGCTGCACAGCCCCCTGATCGACCTGACCCGAAAGGGGGCCTCAGATCCGGTCCAGTGGTATTTTCTTAACTTTGCGCTTCCTTTTGTCTTGCAAACCGACGCCTCGAACAGCGGTCTGTGGGCCAATTTTTCCCAGGAGGTAGAAGGGGTCGTTATCACCGTTACCGCGTTATTACCTCCTGGGACGCCCTTTCATCCTCTGGTCGGACCATGCCCAGCTCCACCGCATGAAGGATGCCAATGATGATTTATTGGTATCTGCCATTACAGCCCTTTAACTTCAAGGTGGTCAGCTTGATGGCGGTAGGGGATTGTGGCACTGGTGTGTGGTTACGGCGCCAGCTGCTGGTGGAGAGATAGGAGGAGATAAGAATATTCTCAGCTGGCGATCAGACAGCTGGACAGAATCAGGTAATCAGCATCAGCATGTCCAGATACATAACACTAACACAGAATAACAGTATGAACTGGTCCTTGCTTGTTACAGTCTTGTTTTGCTACAATAAGTTTGAGGAGGTTTCATACAGATAGAGCATATTTCCCTAAAAACTAAAACTGATTTATAGCATGTCCAGATACATAACACTAACACATAATAACAGTATGAACTGGTCCTTGCTTGTTACAGTCTTGTTTTGCCACAATAAATTTGAGGAGGTTTCATACAGATAACACACATGTTTGAATGCATGTACTAAATAGTAAGTGAGGGTGGAGCAGCTTCCCTTGTTTAACCTTACTCCTCTTTAACAGAAACTTTCACTAAAATGTTACCTGTTCATGCATTCTTTTTTTACAATGTGCTAAATACTCATATTTCTCTAATGCCACAACCTGCTTGTTAGATCGCATTCTCACATAATTATTTTAAGTAAAATTATAGAGAAGCTTGTTTTTAATCAGTTAAATCATTTTATTAATTCTCACAGTATTTTTGAAATGTACCAATCTGTTTTTCGCAATAATTATAGCACCGAGACGGCAATAGTCAAAATTATAAGTGACTTTTAATGCTGATATGGACAAGCTCTCTGTTTTAGTATTACTCAACCTTAGCACAGCTTTTGATACTGTACACAATTTGATTCTTCTAAGTAGACTTCACAATCTTGTCTGCATTTCTGGTGCTGTTTTTAATTGGCTTTATTCTTATCTATCACTGTTAGAGATTTTTTGAATACATGGATAAATGGTTATCTATGAGGTAAAAACTGAATTGTGGTGTTCCCCAAGGCTCAATTTTAAGTCCTACACCTTTTAATCTATTTATGTCTCCATTTGGGATTGTCATCAGGAGACACGGAATAAGTTTCCAAAGTTATACTGATGACATACAGCTCTACATTGTTGTGGAACGGCCTCCCAGAAGACCTGAGTGCGGCAGAGAGTATTCACATGAATACTAATATTCATATATAGGGCCATCTCAAGACCCAACATTTTAGTTGAACTGAAATGAATTTAGTCTTGCTTTATTCAGTCCCAAGTTCTGTTGCTATGGTAGGTGTTTTTATTATTCACAGCTATGTGTTGCTCTGTCTATGGATTGGGGGGGTATTTACTAAGCACTTTGTGTTACCTTTTTTTGTGTATATAAAGTAAAGTGCTCTGTAAATGAAATCTGATTTGATTGATTGATTAGATTTTCAAGTTTGATTAATAAGCTTTTTGATCCCCTGACCTTTTGTCCTGACCTTTTTTTTATCAGTATGTCAAAGTCTCCCTAAGTCTCGCACATGTTCTGCTCTATGTTTCTGTTCTGCTGTATTCAATTTTAGGATTTTCTGCTCCGTTTTGTTCTGCCTGGCCTGCACTCAGTTCATAGATGTGCAACAGGAATGTTAAGCAAAATAACACGACAAACTCCTCATTTAATTATCCAGTCATTCTTGATGAAAGGTCAGTGGAAATTAATTGGGGAGCAGCGCATGGTGGATTAATTTAAATGTTCTTTTTGTAGTCTAACAACTTTGTTCAGTGACCAGTCAAGGTTTCAGCCTGCGAGGCCTGTTAAAGATGCATTTGATGAAAGGAACGTGCATAACAACCGCCATTTGTTCTTGTTTCTCTGAAAAGGAGCAGCTTTGAGGGTATGCAAGGTCTCCTTACTAAAATACAGGTTTGTAAACAGAACAGAAATGTCTACAGCCATCTGACACACATACTACGTACGTACTAACACCTCTAAAGCAGATTGACATGTTGTATCTACCGTAATTTCCGGACTATAAGCCGCTACTTTTTTCCCACACTTTGAACCTCGCGGTTTATACAATGACGCGGCAAATTTATGGATTTTTCCCGCTTTCACAAGCTTCATGCTGCCAAAAAACTGAGCACCGTCACATAATGTGAAGTAAATCGAGCGCGCTCAAACTTCCCATCATTCTGATGGTTCCCATTCATTACAGTAATTAACTTTTTTACGAAATTTCTCGGTGTTTTATTCAGTGTACCAAATGAACCTCTAAAAACCTTATGCCAACCTTCAATTGCATTGTTAGTTCTTGGAATGTCTTCAGCAGCGGACATTATGAACAGCGGACATTATGAACAGCGGACATTTTAAACAGCGGACATTATGAATGGTCACGATTCTGATTACGGTAGTCATTTTGTCACCCTCATCATGGCAAAGACACGGAGAAAGGCATATGATGCAGCTTTCAAGTTGAAGGCGATCGATCTGGCTGTTGGAAAAGGAAATAGAGCTGCTGCACGGGAGCTTGGCCTTAATGAGTCGACGATAAGACGTTGGAAACAGCAGCGTGAGGAACTGACTCAGTGCAAAAAGACAACAAAAGCTTCCACCGATGTTGATTTTTAAATGTATGACGATGCCAAAAGAAAAATTCCCGAGAGGAATTGTTGTGAAAGTCAACAAGAAAGGATGGATGACGGAAGGCCTAATGCATGAATGGCATACGGAGTGTTACCACTCGACATCAGTGTAAATCGTGCATTTAAGGTGGCGCTCCGTGTTCAGTGGGAGGCTTGGATGAAAAGTGGGGAGAAATCCTTCACTGAAACGGGCCGCATGTGAAGAGCAACTTATGGTCAAGTCTCCCAGTGGGTCCTGACAGCGTGGAGCATTGTCAAAAAATCCACTATCATCAACGAGTTTCGAAAGGCTGGACTGCTGCGTGTTGAAGAGGGCAGCATGAGCTCAGCGGGGAATTTGCCTCCGGATGAAAGTGACGAGAGCGACAATGAAAACGATCCAACATCGGATGAAGCAATTCTGAGGCTATTCAACTCCGGCACCGAAGGAGATGACTTCAGTGGTTTCAGTGTGGGAGTAGAAATTAGGCTTGTGCACAGTTGCACATTTTATCAGTTAAATTTATCAAACATAAACAAACGTCTATGCTAGAGTTCTGCTTTCCAACGAGACAGATGAAAGTTTCAGGTTGGGTTGGGGCTGTTGTGTTGCCTAAAGTTTCCCAACTGGACTCAAATTGGGAACATTGGGATCAAACAGTAAACTTCATAGAGATCTAGGCCATTAGACATCCTATGAGAAAGCCCTTCTTTCAGTCCAAAGTAAGCATATATAATATACTGGATATAACCACAGATTTGGTTTTGTGTCAGGTTTGGTATTACAAGTTGGATTCAGCCAGCTCAGGTACTGAGGACACTGATGCAGGCTTGGTTCAGGCCTCAGTTGAAGACCGGTGCAGAACTGTAGTCCACACGACGATGCATATGATGCAAAGAGGCTGTATGCTTATTTCTGCCTTTGTGTGTACACCCTTTTCTTTCTGAACATGCACAGTTCATGTATCTATCCCCGGCTTTATATAAACTTTTACGCTTTTAGACACTATGCCATATAATGTTCAGAAATTCCAAATGATGTCGTTTCCATCATACCGATCGAAGTTACATCACACTAGTGCATTGACAGTCTACAGCACCCATCTGCGGCACTTAGCACAGATTATAAAAAGGTTAAAATTTGGAAATTTTTTATATTCATATTCATCTCCCGATCCAAACTGAAAAATAATAATATTTGCTGGTAGTCTCGTCTCATAGTGGGAAGAAAGAAAGCCTGGAGCGACACCAGTGAGAGGGCGTTCACACACTTCACCGCTGTGTGAATCCAGGGCACAGCTTCTTCTCAATAAGAAGCATTCATGCACCCATTCAATGGAAGCGCCTCACTGAACATTCTATAGCCTAAATGCTTTTAATTCCATGTAGCTGCTTGCTAATTTCTCCAGTTCTGTGCATCTTTGCATCTCACTCCTATACCCGGTCATGATCATTTTGTATCCATTATGCAGTTCAGGTAGACTGTGCATGATAAACAGCATAGTAGTCAAACACTCGCACACCTTACTGATGGATACGTAACTCTGGGAACATGCTTCTTAACAAAATAAGATAAGGTAAGGTAAGAGAGATTTCATTGACTGTGCAGTACATGGAGGAACAGAATTATGTGTCTGCAAAACACATAATAAAATGTAAAAAATGTCTCTCTTTCATCCCCTCTTCTGTCTCACTTTGTCTTGTTCGGTGAGAGAAGTGAACTCATCCTGCCAGGATTTTAATTATGGGCTTAAATGGAGCCTGGAACAACATTTGGTTTTAATAATGTTTATAGAGGAGAAAGTTGCCAAACAGCTTTATGATGCTCCGTCAAAATTTAATGATGTTCAACAATTACTGGTTATAGGTCCAGGTCCGGATAGGGTGACATCTGGGACCTTGGTTACCCATATTCATGACTTCGGATATAGTGCAATAACAGAATACATTTAAGTGTGTGTAGATATATATATGCGATGTATATAATAATATACAACAGTATATATATATATATATATATATATGTATATATATATATAAATGACCTTGATCCACACGCTTACACGCATTCACACACACACACACACACTCACACACACACATACACACACAGTGTGATGTGATCTGTTGAAATGCAATTGGAGAGATGGTTGATGGGGGAATTATTCTCTATGTACGATCCATAACATTACTGTTAACTGGAGATTCATTTCAATAATGTACACCTTCATCCTTTCCTTAACATAAACCATTCATCAGCAAACACACACACCGTACTGTACATTCTATATACATTAATATTTATTAATCTTGTTATGTAGTTATATAATAATTATATAATACTTTTATAATGGACTGTCGAAATATTTTGAAAAAATGTTGATGCTTTGGCAGCATTTTTCTTGAAACTTTCATGCCATGAAAGCCCTTTAGAATTTGAATAAATATTACATTTCTGATTGGCATAAAAAATGTCACACATGATTTCCAGGTATCTCTCCTTCCTCCTCTCTCCCTCTTCCCCACTCTTTTCTACCATTGAGCTCAGGTTGAGAAAGAGCTCTGATATTTTAAGCCTGTTAACCTATTAAATGATTGATTACCGCTTTTAAGTCTTTTTAATTTTTAATCACCGCTCCAATGATGTATTTAATGGGCCCAGACCTTGATGAAGATGCCTGTTAAATAAGGTGGGTATTGGGAGGGAGGAAGGGGAAGCCCATGAGTTGCACTTCCTCCACCTTCTCCTCTTCGTAATGTCTCTTATACTATATATACGATTTCAGCAAAAAGAGATTATTTTTGCTCATCACTGGAGTCTCTCATAGTGAATGGCTTCCAAAATTCCAGTTTGGCTCTTGCATTCAAACAAACGTTATGTTAACATGCGGGCTTTGTTTGAAATCTCATACTTACATAAAATTCTTAATAGTGTACAATAGGTGCAACATTAAAATGGCTATCAGTATTCATAGTGAATAAAGAATTTAACTTAGATTAAATGTTGCCCTGTTTTGGGCAAAATAATAATCTTTACAAAAACAATAGGTTTCTTGGCACTTTCATGCTCGTGCCCTGATTACGTTATTTTAGCTCATGTCTCTTTCACGGGAGCCTAGAAACATGAAACACACGTTACTTACATTCAACCTTCCAACCTACTAATGTTGTTATTTAACTGGCTTCAAATGAGCCTGTTTGTGAATTATGTCAATTTTGGTTTTGAAAAAAAGAGAGGAAAGAGTTGCATTTGCTGTTGGTAAAGTAGATTGAGATGTGTCCATGGGCTTGAGGAGTTTGCTGTTGGTGGAGAAAAGTGTTTTGGGGTTGTTAGAGCCATATCAAATAATGGAGGATTAGTGGATCCAGATGTTCAGTGAGACCGGTTCTGTGTGCAAATCGTTCCAGTTGACAGCCCTTAGCTTTGAGGAGGCAGAGTTTGGGTTTGGGTTTTATTGGAGAGGAGGCGGGGATGTGTCTGTCCAGGCTAACAGCCATGTGGTCAGAGATGATAAGGTCAGTACTAGTCAGGTTATTGATGGTGATGACAGAGATTATGGTTTAGCAGTCTGTGGAGTCAACATGGATGTTGAAGTCACCTCGCAGAAGAACAGATGGTGATATGGCACAGAGTTGAGTTAAAAATTCTGATAATTCAGAAAAGAATGTAGGGTTGGCTTAGGGGGATGATAAATAACAGCATTGACCAGGGGATTGGGACCAGACAGTTTAGAAGCAAAGTGTTGAGAGGATGAGGCAGGAATGGATATTGCAGTAGTTTTGATGGATTGTCGATGTAGTGTCTATTCCGCTGCCACGCTTTCCCTGGCGTGGTTTGTCTATGTATGTGTATCCAGCGGGTACAGTTTGATTCAGAGTATTCCGTGTTTTTTTGCCATGGTTCGGCTAGACAGAGAAAATCAAGTTTGTTGTCCATAATAAATTCATTGAGGACAGGGCCTTTGTTGTTCAGGGAACAGGTGTTGAAAAGTGAAAATTTGAGAAGAGATTGTTTCTGGGTGGGCTAGTTTGCTTTGACCAATGTTCATAGGCAGGTGGAGCGCACATGCTGTCTGTTGTGATGACGTTGTGGAGGAGGTAGTTTCGCCGTCATGGCCGCTGGGGAGGGTGAAAGCCTGGAGTTGTTCGTCATGGACTTGTTGCCTGGTGATGAAGAAGTGTCAGGCACGACAGGATGGTCCAGAGCATGGCAGGTGATCGAGTGAAGAATCTGAGCTGGATTTTTGATGGAACTGTGAAAATGCAAGAATCAAGCGAGGAAGCAGAGACAGTAGAGGCTGTCGGGTCAGCTGCTATGTTATCAGCTAACTTTGGCTAGTTGGAGCTAAACCAACTTTGTTACGATCCCAGCCGATAGCTAGCTGAGGAGGCAGTGTTCCCAGGAAACAAGGCCTAACCACACAAGGGAACAGCAGAGACAGTTTTCGGGGACATACCTCACAGTAGTAGTACTGGGTAGAGACGGGAGTATCTGGGTTAGTGGACCGCCGACAGTGGGGAGAGCCGACTAGCAGCAGCTAGCTTAGCAGTGGTATTGCCGGGCACTAGGTGGGAAGATCCAGTAGACAGCAGCGGGGGAGCTGGTGGAGCAGATCAGAAACGAAGCCGGTGTTGGAGGAAGGTGCCAACAGCAAAATCCTTGTAGAAATGTGGAAAGCTACATGGTTAAGCTAGACAAAAGTGTCAGGATGGCCATATAGCGATATAGCTTGATCTAAAAAGATAGAAAGTTAAGGCTCGAATGGAGAAGTGATGAGCAAATGATGCCAGCGTCCTCTCACATCCAGTACGGACTAAAAGTAAAGTATTTGATTCAGAATGCAGCCTATTATCCACCTTACCTGTATGCTTACCTGTTTCCACTTTCCCTCATCAACCCTGCAGTAAGTAACCGGTCCATTTCCACTCATTTCCTGCCAGATTTTCAATTATGCTTATGCCTTTGCTTTTCAGCCGTCTAAACTCAAACCTGTACTTGAACCTGATCTGTTCTTGCCTTTCTTTGTTGCGTGTCGGTGTGTTTTGACCTGCTGCCCGTTCCCTGATCTGCTCACCTGTTGTGCCCCTCTTGGATTTGATTCTTCATATCATCCTGTTGCCAACCTGTATTCATGTTTACCTTTGCCTTGAGTACATTTCCCTCACTACCTCCTTGCCTGGTGTGTATTTGTCTGCTTGAGTCAGCCACCTTCTGTTAACGCATTTTATTGACATTGAAAACATTTGTTTCCTGATAAAACATTTTCAAAGCCATTGTTTGCATTCATATTTGCTACCTAGCGGTTTTCTTCCTTGTTTCTTTTATTGGCGAATTGCTACATTTCTTAGTGCATAACTATAACGGAATTACCAACTTGTAAAACCATGGCTCCATATTGCTACTAGTTTTCAAAAACTCTGAGCTATGACACCAACAAATCTTTTATTGGACCTTTTATCTCTTCAGTTAAATGATTAAAATCACCAGTGGCATATTATGGTGGCTGTTGCTATTTCCATAACTATTTTGAAAAAAAGCCAAATACAACTTTGCAAGTCGGTGTCTGCACTCAGCAAAAGATAATGTGAGAGAAAAAGAAACCACTCACTTCTCTCTGCCTTCTCAATCAACAACAATTTATATATGCGTTCTGTCCCTAAACACAATCATAAATCAAGGGAATTGTCAAACCAAATCGTCCACGAAGGACTTCCAAAGCCATGACCCAAAATTGTCCAACTGGTACATTACCACATTCAACGTAGGACAATTCCCAATTCTATTCTGCTCTCTCTAAATTGAAACTTTACAGGGTTTTTTTTTCCTGAACTAATAAGATTTGATAAATTAAAAAGGAAAATTATTTCTTTTTCATAAGAAAATTCGATAAAGGATTATATTTGATAAAATGGTTTTAAACCCAGCCTCTTTTAGCTAAACTTGCTAAACAGATGTAGCAGGTAACAGAAAGTACCAAAGAGGCTGTATTTTTAGTATTAGTATTTTATAGTTGGTGGACCTCGAAGGACCTCGAAGAACAATGAATATTGGACTTGGAGTCACCAGGTGGACCCACACACCAGTCTCTTGGATGTGTATATCGGCAACTGCTAACAAGTTTTCCAGAATAGCTATACAAGGTAATAATATGTTTTTTCACGTTGTTCTGCCGTACCAAATCATGGTTTGTGTTGTGTTTGTACTTCCTGTTTTATTTTGTTAACTACATGTTCCGTCTCGTGTCTGTTATTTCTACTTCCGGTCCCCAGGTGTTCCCACTCTGTTCGTTAGTGTCTCCACCTGTGTCTCGTTGTCCCCTCCCACTTGCTGGTGTATATAGTCTGTGTGTTGTTTGTCCCTTGTTGCCAGTTTGTCTTCGTTCTTCCATGACGAGAGTTCCAGCGTTGTTCCTGAGTTCCTGTGTTCCTGTTTCCTGTTTCCTTTTTCCTTTTTGCTGTTTCCGTGACCTGACTCCGTCTCTGCCTGATCGCTACCTGCTTTGCCACTACATCTAAGACTCCCATGTTTTTGATCCCTGTGTTTCCCCGTGTTCCCTTGTTACTGTCATAGTTTGTGTTTTCAGTTTTTGCCTGTTTGTAGTGTTTGTTTTTTTTGTGAACTTTTAGAATAAAGCTCTCTTTTGTTAAATTCGCCTTTGGTTATCTGCGTTTGGGTCTTCCTCGTTACCTCACTCTTTCATAAAATGGCCACAGCATGCATTAGTAACTCAAACTCAAACTCATTTTTTATTAAATGGTGAGAATAGCCAAGATATACAGCTGCACAAAACATGTTTGTGTACAATTATACTTATCATTCTTTTTACTATAGAATTTTAAAAATTCTTTTAGTGAAAGACCAACATTGTCCATCCATCCATCCATCTTCAACCGCTTATCCGGGGTCGG
>CALSBV010006670.1:1266623-1279223 GCA_943590825.1 Bovichtus diacanthus | reverse complement strand
AGGGTCACACCTCCTCTTTTTTGATGTGCCATTGGGGTTCTTGAATGCATGTCCATGACCAACATTGTGCAAATGTAATTTAGCAATGAATGCACTCAACATTAGACTAATTGGAATCATTCATCCCCATTGCATCTTCAGTGGTTGAACGAAATGTAATGTGACCACTGCCTTTTAGGGATACAACTCACAAAGAATGAATAGAAGCAGAGATTGACATTAAAAGCTCTACCTGACTCTTTCCTACTCTCACATAAGAGTACAAACATGCCCGCAGACACACAGAGTCCTTGGTGGATAAAAGGGGAGAGGAGAGCCTAATGGTGCATTGCAGGTGTGGTTTCAACAATCCATTTGTCAGAAGAGGCATTTAATTAATGCCGGAAGCCACTGCATGTATTTTCATGGACATTTGGTGGTGTGTGCTTACTTGCTTTAATAGTTACATCTGTAAATAGTGTGTTTGTATCGCTAAAATAGTGTTTCTTCCAATAAATATTAATAATGAACTTATTTGTAAATCCTTAAAACCAACACAGTTTTCAAAGTAATTTATAAGATTGTTGTCACCAACCTTATGTAGAACACAAATTGAACAAAATACAAATTAAACAAGTCCCAGGATCAGCGGCAAGCATTAAACCATTGGTAACCTTAAAAAGTGCTGTTTCTGTGCTGGGCACGGAAACCTGATTGATATTGCTCAAAAATGTTACTGTTTTCATGTGTGAGATAATTGATGGGTGTGATGTATCACAGCATATTGTGGGAAAACACATATCCGGTGAAATAACAACAGACAGAAGTAGTTAACAAACTGCGATTCTTACTTTATTTACAGGCAGGGAAAAACAAATATACAGTATATATAGATAAACATATATCCTAATATCCGCTGGTTTAAAAAAAAAAAACACAAGAGCGACACCTTTAGAAAATAACAGATAACAACATTGCACCCCCAAAACAGCACAGGTATTATAAGAGTACATTCTTCTCAATGTTAAGCACTTGTACTTTTATTTTATACACCACAGCTCCTCCCTTGTAGCTTAAAACCCAGAACCATTTTTCATTTTTTTTGTCCCATTCTATTGAACATTTCTCAAAAACGAAACAAAACATATTTCAAAGAAACTCACACATGTTCTGAACTCCCAAACGCAAGGTTTCTAATTTAACTCGCCTGTGTATAACTACTGTTTGCATGTCCATAATGTGAAACTTCGACCCATGGTCTTCTTACTCATACTGAACTTGAAGGATTATTGTGAGCTCCCTCTGAGCTCAGAGAATCCTCCGGTGTCTTCTCACAGACAACAGTGACAGAGTCAGTGTCCCTCACTTCATCTCCTGGATCAATATGATAATCCCAGTCTCCTTCAGTGTTTGTCACAGTCAATTCTGGAGTCACATTTTTTTCTCCTTGCATCCAGCATTTGATTTACATGTCTCTTTACATATGATCCATACACATTCACTACATATGTCACACAACATCAGTAATTACACCATCCAAGCACTTCCCCTCCTCCATGTAGTTTTTGACAAGCACTGCCTGACCCACAGAGACCCTCCTATCTGTGTGGTTTGGAAAAAATAAAACCCTGTTTGGAAAGAGCTACATCTGACTTCACGAGAGATAATCCAGTACGGACATGTCTTTTTGAGAACAGCTCTGCTGGTGTTTTCTTGGTCATTGTGTGTGGCATGTTCCTGTAACTAAACAGTCCTGGGGTTTTGGTATGGGTTACTGATCTACCTTAAGCCATGGGTTGAAGGACACTTTGTAATCCCCACATACCCTAACTATCTGATCCACCTGAGGGATGTTTACAGTTGGTGCAGCCCATTCACTGTAATGATATCTTCACTTTTCTCAAAGGCCGCCGCCATCTTCGCTGTGCTGTCTCTCGTCTTGACGGAGCTTTTACTTGGAAAAACTCTCTTCACCCTGAGGAAATCCCATCCTCTTTGCCAAAAGCCTGTTGTGTATCACAGCATATAATGGGAAAATACATGCCCGGTGAAAGAGCGACAGAGAGAAGTAGTTAACGAACGGATGGCTACTTTCTTAGCAGGCAGGGAAAAACATGTCTGCACTTGAGCAGCTCCTGATATCCACTGATTTGAACAAAAACAAGTGCGCCCCCTTTAGGCAATAACAGATAATACCATGACGCACCAAAACCGCCCTGGTATTATAACAGTACATTCTTCTCAATGTTGGTTACTTTTATTTATATTTCTAGAATTTCAGATAAAAAAGGTACGATCTAAAATAGTTCAAAACAAGAGGGTCGAGTGTAGGTTTCTTCAGGAGAGGTTGAACTATTGCATTTTTGGACGGGACAGAGCCAGTCGACAATGAGTAGTTGATAAGAGAGGATTTGTGTGGCCAACAGTCTGAAATACCTCTTTCAGAAATCTAGTGGGGATAGTGTATAATTGACAGGAGGAGGAATTTAAGTGGGAGATTAACTCCTCTAATTCTAGCATTGAAATTAACTTGAAGTGAGACATTCTGGCAGAGGATTCAGTGCAGATGAGGAGATTTCTGTTCACTGGTGTGATATGGAGCCTACAGTCATCTATTGTATTAAGAAATGGTGGAGAAACTGCTCACAAATCTCAATGGATGCTTCTATAAGCTGGCTGGGAGGAGGGTTAAACCCTGAGTTGAATGCTGGAAATAAAACCCTGGGGTAGGCGAACATCAAGCTTTTTAGAATATCAAGTGATACCTTGAGTTTGTCTTTCTTCCAGTTTCGCTCAGCTCTCCTACATTGTCTCTTTAATCCCTTGTATCTTCATTATACCAGGGGAGGGTGTTCATCTTGATAGGGGTGATGTCATCGAGGATAGTCTGACATGTTCCATTAAAATGACCTCATAAATAATTGACAGAGAGATCCTTCTGATTAAGGATATCAGAGGCAGCTAAGAAGGTTTCACAGAAACAGCTGGATTTTAAAGACCGTGAGTGGAAACAGGTAGATGGCCTATCGGCAGGAATTGGGAACAGCATACTGAAGATCACAGCCTTGTGAGACATTACAATCTAGTAATTTAATATTATTTAGAGAAGCACCATAAAATGGAATAGGGTCTAGGATATGTTCCTTATTATGATTCCGATATTTAACAGTTTCATTAAAAGACTCAACGAGGTTAATAAAATCAGAAGTAAAAGCAGACATGTAAGCCAACAAATGTGTACATTAATATCACAAAGGGTAAGAACTCTATCATATTTTGCCATTACAAATCATAGAAGAACAGAAAATGGAATAGAACCAGTGCTGGCACAGGAGGAGAGGGAAGGGGCAGACTCGCAGGGACCGGAGTTTGGAAGACAATTGGCTGCATCTGTAAACAAAGAAAAACCGTTGTGATTTGTCTGGTCAGATAAGATGGCCGACATCTTTTCATCTTTCAAAATTCGACATCAGAGAAACATTGTCTATCACCTTTGATGCTTGAGCACCACAAGATGTGAACAATCAGCCTCATCTCGTTTCATCCATCCTATTTTTCTGCAACTGGATATCAGCCATGGGTAGTGGAATAGCCTTAGGTCCTAGCTGGGTTAGTTTAGCTCCCATCCCTGCTCTCCTCCTCCTGGGGAAGTCCCTCCCATCTCCGGGGCATTTGGTCCAGCTGGTCTGAAGTCTGAGTGGTCGGGAGAAGTTGTTGGTGATGATCATCTCATGCTAAATCCACTGGCTGCATTAAATCCAATCCCCATTGGATTTAGTGCAGCCGGTGGATTTAGCATTTTTAGCATTTTGCAATTTTTCAACGTTGATTAGTGTGTCTGTCACCAAATTTAGCTCTCTTCATCGAGCGTCCCAAAGATTTTCTATGGTAGTGCATTGAGCTACCGGACGTGACTTGCCTTTCTTTAACTAGGATGGAAGCCAGCAAGATCAGAAAATGCGTTTTTGCAATATTTCAGCCTTTCTTCAAATTTCTGGCATTCTGCTCGGGTTTTTTTCCTGCACATTTTTAGTATGCACGTGAAGAGTGAACCAGAGCATCTTCAGATTAATTCCCTACACAATATATTACACAATAAGAGATTAATAACTCCAGATTTGTTTTATCTTCGCCTTGACTGTAAGGGAGATTCAACTCTTTTGTATTTGGGGGGGACTGCACTTTTCTAATTTTCTCTTTTTCTCTCTTTGTTTGCATATCACCAGTATGCACTTTTTCTCTGCATCCTCCTTCCAAGTCCGACTCGGTGAACAACTTTTATTGGCATTTCCACCATAAACAACTTTCCCAGAAGCACTTGAAATTGAAATAGTAGATTGGAGAAAACACACATACACCCAACTTCAGGCTCCTTTTTTTGGCAGAGAAAGAAACAGTATGTGAGCAGGGAGTAGGAAAGATAGAGGGAAAGTCTACCTCCCTGTCCGATTCAGTTGAGAAGATTTTAATGAGCATCCGGTGAAAACCTCCTTAACAAGAGGAGGGAGTGAAACAATGAGAGAGGAAGGGAGGAATGAGAGCAGGGTTGAAGCTTTAATAGTTTGGGAGGCATGTCAATTGAGATGCTGATGATGAGAGGGATTGTTCAAGCAGCGATGACATGACGGAGAGATGAGAAGGGGTGGAGGCAAGTTCTCTCATCGCCTTCCACTCGCACAGTGATCTCTCTTTCATGGCTGTAACTTCTATGTGCACACACAACACATACAATGTGGTACAAAGAGCACGACTATATCCTACTCATCGTGGCCACCTCGACGCATCAACGTGATGTGCACTAGGCACTCAAAGCTCACTAGGGCAGGGCTATAGAAAAACTCTCTTGGGGAAAGGAATAACTGCCTCTGTCGGAGCAGGGCGGTTGTCATCGGAACATTACATTTTGTCGGTGTTTGTCCTTATGTCCAACTTATTCAAGTTTTATAACACATCATTTTTTATAAAGCTGGTCTGAAACCAACTTAGCAGCTACAGCAGCATGTATGCCGGTCTGCCATCAACTGACCAGCTTCACCAAAATAGCTGCTCACCTCTTAACCAGGTAAACAAAACTGGTCTACCAGCTGATCACCAGTTAAAGCAGCTGACCAAGTAAATCCAGCAAGATCAGCTAATGACCAGCTCAGGTTTGAAGCTGTTTCTAGCGGGATTTTACAGTAGTGAATACTTTGAATTGATTACTCATTTAAAAAAAACAAACCAGATTTATTGTTCTTTATTTCAATCCCAAAGTACAACAACAAGCACTAAGTGGTAGGTTCAGCGCGCACAGACTTTGTTGGCGTCTCCAAGCTCACCTGCTGTTTTGGTTCATGTTTTTGCAGCAGTACAAAGATCAAAAGGTCTGCGATAAGTACAATGTACTAAATACGGAGTTATAATTAACCGTGTAGAGGTGTGTGGTTAATCTTTACCAGTCATTTGTATAAGACTTAGGGACAATAAAGTGTATCTAACTGAGGGGAACAAAGACAACATGAAACCATCGTAAAACATTAGAGACTTTTGACATTAATAACAAGGCAGATTAAATAGCAAACGTGTGCTTGTGTATTAATTGCGCTCTATTGCTTTCCTATATTTATCATTAGAGTGGTTGGTTTTTGCATTTTGGCAGACAAAGTCTTCGAGGTTCGTATTCAGAGAGGAGGGATTGTTGAGAGTTGAGGCTCTGTATGGGCTCACAGTCTTTCTTCACCATTACTTTCATGCCTATGGTTGCCAAACCTTGTTGTAATTCTGTATCTGATTCTGCTCACTGCATACAGCCTCAATCGCCTCAGAAAACAAAGTATCTGCTGTAGTCTATTGAACAGGTTATCAACATTTTTCAACAAAATTCAAAGTACATTGGAAGAAATTCATACTAAGTTCATATTCATATTCAGTGAAAGCAATAGTACTACTACCAAAAAGTATGACTAAATCTCCTGTATCACAGAAGTATTTGTAATGTAATACTTCTTTTCTACCTCCTCTCTTCCACACTCTTAGAGAAAATAGAGTTTTGGAAGTTTGACTTTTGCACAATTTTTGGCGTGTTCTGAATAAGTACAGCTGTGTGCCGCTCGCATGATTTCCGGCTGCTCTTCAACCGAACGCCCTGCGTCGCATTCACCCACCCGCTTCTTTGTCAACATCTATTCAGAGATAAGACATGCCGTACCGCCCCTTAACCGGCTCTCGCCTTTTCACCGACTTGTCCTGTTCTCCTCCCCTTCCTCCCCTCCTCCACCTCCTCCTTCTCCCGCTCCTCCGGTGTTCAGATGTACAGCCGGTGTATAACTCATTCCTCGCAGATGACTAAACTTGCAGCCATCCTGACACCACACTCTGCTGAATGAATAGGGAAATATAGGGCAGTAGACGAATGGAGCGTTCATCCGAGTGCTTTCATCCCCGTCGCAGTGATCGTATTTACAGAGAGACAACTTTTTCTTCTCCAAAAGTGCAATCTGCACTTGCAAAAAGAATGCTCATCAACTTTAGATAAACAACCACCAGTGAATACGGTGGGGCTCGCAGCGGGGGTAGAAGTGGGGTAAAGGAAGAAACAAAGAAGCCGTTGGTGGAAACACAACAAGGAGATAGCAGGCAAAGCACTAGATGAAGTGAGGAAATTGGTGTTATAGTGTTGCTTCGCTTGCGGTCAGACTCCCTGCCTGGCACACGGCTGCGAAGCGCTCATTTGTTTCGCAACCTTATCATACCTTGGTTTTCCACCCCTGTGAACACAGAGCAAAGGTATACATGACCGATCCACAAAGAAGCTGGGCAAAAATAAATGTTTCTGTGAGAAAGGAAATACTTCTCTGAGACTACAGCGAGTCCGACAATAAGACCACAGTTTTCATGAGACTACTATGATTTCAATTTATCCTCTCCAACACACATGCACACTTCTCACACACAACAGTCCAATGACCCCTCAACACTGCCTCAGGGACCTTAAACCCAATTAGCCAGGAATGTGAGCTACATGTGTGGTAATGGTGGCACTGTGTCACTGTCAGTTAGTATGTGAGTGCTGGACAAACACGTGAGCAGGCCAGGAGAGCACATAGAGAAGAGACGATGGGTTTGGCAGCCAAACTCACAACAATAGGAAGTTATGGTGTCTTGCTGTGGTTGACTTTACACATTGGTGGAGGCTTGAGGTCATTTTATCATGAAGATCTCCCTCATTAGGACTCAGGCATGGTTATATGGTGGTAGATGCAGTATGCTAGTCATTTTACCTTTGTTTCAAATCTGTCTAATGTCATGTTTCTTGAAACGTAAGATCTCTTTTTAGTAGAGCCACTGCGTTCCCAGATCTCAGACATTACCTTTGTGAGTACAGTGTTATCATGACCAAAAGTATCAAGAGCCAGAATTATGAAATGGAATTTACACTAATGGTCAGTATTACATTACATTACAGTTAATTTAGCAGATGCTTTTGTCCAAAGCGACTTACAATAAGTGCAAACAATCATGAGGGTACGACTCTAAACAGCGAGAATCTTGCAAGTACATCAGCTTCAACTAGATATAATCATACAAGTGTAGAAGAATAGCTTCAAATAAGCCAAACCAAAGTAAGAGCAACAAAGACAACCAATAGCATAAAAATTCAACCAATCGCTTCAAATAGTGCAAGAGTACAAGTATTATTATAATTTTTTTTTTATTGACCGAGGTGCAGTCGAAACAGGTGGGTTTTCAGTCTACGATGGAAGGTGTGAAGACTCTCAGCTGACCTGACATCAATGTGGACCTCGTTCCACTATTTAAGGGCCAACAGACGGGTTTTATTTGAGGGGGGATCTGGGTCCCACTCACAGTGAGGGAGTAGCGAGACGATTGGCAGATACCGAGCTGAAGTGAGCGAGCTGGTGTGTATGGTTTGACCATGGCCTGGATGTAGGAAGAGCCTGACTCATTCACTGCACGGTAGGCCAGCACCAGTGTCTTGAAGCAGATTGGGGCAGCCACTGTTAACCAGGGAAGGGCGGAGGAGAGGTGTAGTGTGGGAGAACTGGGGAGGTTAAAGACCAGTCGGGCTGCTGCTTTCTGGATGAGCTGTAGAGGTTGGATGGATCATGTAGACCAGCAGGAGGGAGCTGCAGGAGTCAAGACGTGAGATCACAAGAGCCTGGACCTGTGTTGCCTTCTGAGTCAGAAGGGGACGAATCCTCTTGATGTTGTCGAGAGTGTGTCTGCGGGAGCGGGCTGTTGCAGCGATGCTGGTGGTGAAGGACAGTTGGTCGTCCACCCAGAGTACTTGCGGTCCGAGTCGGGAAAACAACCGAGGTGCCGATGTTGATGGTGAGGTCTTGGATGGGAGAGCCCGTCCCCGGAAGGAAGAGCAGCTGTCATTGCACAATCATCTACACATTAACCTTTCAATGATTTGCTGAATGTCTTTATACATTACAACTGTTGGATAATTGATTGATTAGTTGTGGTTACAGAGTTAGGCTACTGCAGATTAAGAGGTTACAAACAAAACACATGGTGAGATTATATATTAAGATGCATGTTGTAAATAAACTACCCAGCCGTAAGTAAAATATTTCAAATAAGCCTCAATTTGACTAGATGCAACATTATGGTAATGCATTAAGATTAATAATCCAAAAATCCAATGTATATAATTATGAAACCATTTCAAAGGAGCCATTGAATAATGAATACTGGGATTTTACTTGGTAATATTGGTATTTCTACCAAAGGGTCTGAACACGTTTTCCACTACTGCTCATGACCATCAACTCTGTCAAGTTCACAAACATGAACCAGGAGAGGACAGCGTGATTGGTTTATTTTCTTTCTTGTCTTGCTGTGAGTGACTTGGCTGAGAAGTAAGAAGCTCAGCAGCGAGTCAGAACGGAACATAAAGAAGCAGAAGGGATGGCATGCAACAAAAGAAGAGAGGCAACATTGAAATGACAAGCCCTGAGGATGTGCCTCAGCACTCCACCATGGCGAATAGCAGGGATTGGATATATGTTGTAGTCAAGGCTAAAAGGCTCAGCTGGGGGCTGAGAAGAGCTTGTCTGCTTCTTAAACCGTGTAGTCTGAATTAGAAATAATTTTGCCAATAAAAGCTCTTTGAAGTTGGCTGTGGTGTTATGGGCTGGTTTGTCCTGTAGGTTTTGAGCGGATATTTCAGTGTTAACCTTATGCGTTTGGTGGATATTATATGTAAGCACTATTTCAAAGACACCATTGTAAGAGGTGAACTTGGTCAGGCTAATGCTCTAAAGCAGAGTGACGCAAACCCGCATCCGCAAAACTCAGTACCAGAACCGAGCCGTTATCCACAATTATCTTAAAGTAAAATCCGGACTAGTCCCGTTAATATAAAACGCTTGACTCGACCCATGATAAAAAAAAAAAATTAATATTTAAATCTCTATCACTGGCTGTGCTCAATGCCGGTGAGCAAAAAATATGGTTATATAAATGTAATTTATAAGCAGACACACAGCATTATTATTATCTCATTTGACAGTGGTAAAAATGTTGTTTTAAAAAAAGCCTCAACGCCAAAAAATATTGATTGAAGCAGAATATTTCATTAGATTAAAGGACGAGGAGTGCCGCATCACTTACTGTGTGTGTTTGAGAGAGAGAGAAAGAGACAGAGAGAGAGCACATTCCGCACAACAAATGTCAGGCAGGCTTTCGCAATAAAAAAAAAAATCTATGTGATTGTGCTTGATATTCATTGCTGCAAAATCATTTATAGTACATCCATTCAAGTTATCTATGTATCGTATCATCAAGTTATTGAAGGAACACTCAATGGAAAATCTGTATTTAAGTATGGCATACTCACTAGAGGTGGAAATCATGAATCACTTTACTAGAGGTGGAAATCATGAATCACTTTGCTAATTAGAATCATTTTGTTCAGTTTAGTTAAAACTTTCATGGTCAAGAAGTATTTGCATCCACCTTAGTGGAAATGCAGGGGAAAAAAGGTTGAATTATCGCAAGGGTTTTTACGCTTGGCTGAGGTGTATGATGTATAGATAATAAGAGAATGTGCTCATAAGTGATATTCATGAAGCCTGTGACTTAGTCTCAAGCTTCCACTGAAGAGCTGAAAACATGAGATCTGTGTGGAGCGATGAGGAGACTGTAACCTTCCTCACATTAATACATGAAACAAACAGAACAGAAATGTCATATTACCATCACGCATTGGGAAAAAATGTTGCGGATATCTACATTATGATTAACTTACCTTACAATTAAAACAATTAGGACAAGACCAGACTCGCAAGCATGAGTCTGTTTGTGCAGTGTTTTAAATAGTAAGATGTTAGTGTTTGTGAAATAGTAGTTGTAGGAGTGCATATTACTGGATGAATGAGATGTGGGTTGTACTGCACAAGTTATGTGAGAGTTTGTAAACGGATGTTTTTGATATAGTTTTGCTGTTGTTAGGCATTTACTGCAATTCATCAAGACTTTTCTCAATTTTTTTAATTCTTCGCTCATGGGAGAAAAACAAAGTTTTATTCAAAAATGAAAGGTGACACAGTGTGAGCAATTGGTTTACATATGCTATTCCAAAAAGTATTCCTTTAAGAGAAGTTTATGGAACCCTGACATTTACATTCCTCTTTTCTAATGTGATAATAACTCACAAAAGAAAACTTGCTGCATGACGACTGACAGATAAGTTAGGAATGACTCAAATGTTCAGTCTTTAAACACAAACACACACACACACACACACACACACACACACACACACACACACACACACACACACACACACACACACACACACACACACACACACACACACACACACACACACACACCGGTGGCTGGCCTGTGGTGTCGTACAAATTGTTAGATAGAGTCCTAACCCTAACCCTATGTGCCGTGCAGCCTCCCTGTGATACAGTGGGCCTGTCAGTTTGACAGACAGCTTATGGTATTGTGGCTTGAAGAGTGCAGAGAGGAGTAAAAGGTGGGGAGGAGAGGAGACACAGGGAGGGAGTGATGGATGCGACCCCTCTCCTAGCCATAGGAAATGAGTGATCTCCACATATCTATCACCTGACGAGAGGGACGGAGGGATGGGAGGAGAGAAAGAAACAGTGCACTTGGACAGGCACTTCCATTCTTGGCCGGTCCTTTCCCACCCAGCCGGCGGTGAGCTGAGCGATAAATCTAGTGCGACTTATTTTCCTGATTGCCCTTCTGACAAGATAAAGAGCTTGGAAGCCCAGAGGGACGTCCTAAACTGTCCCTGGGCCAATCACAGAGCAGTCAGTAGGCGTAAATCTGGTGGAACACAGATACACACATGTGAGCTGGCAGGGCTGTTTTGATAGATTTATTGAACACACACACACACACACACACACACACACACACCAAAATAACGGTTGTTTGAGGAACAATGGCTCCATTAACTATTAAACAGTGAAAGAGGAAAGTTAAAACACTAAACTCAAAAGAACCCTTTATTGTTCCACTGAGCTAACTCAGTTAAGAGTTCCATGATAAGCATTTAGATCACAATATACTCCTTAAATAAAAAAACTTTTCTAGTCTTAAAAGTTCAATGTGTAGATCTGAGCCACCTGCTCCAATTAAATAGTTGGCAGCATTTCACCTCTAAACTGAGTTATTAAAAAAAAACTATAGTATGTTAACCTGTTTATATTTTAGTTGTAGTAGTTTGTCATACAAGTTTCAGAGTATTAGAGTGTATTCTTTATATTGTGTATTGTATTCTACAGTTATATATCTCTCTCTTCTACTGTTGATATATTTACTGTGTATTTTTAATCCTGTGTAGTCAGTCAGTTCATTAGAGCAGACTGCTGAAACTCTGAGTATAAATATCTCTGCTATTTTATAATCTTCACGTGAAGCTGAGATATGTGAATTCACTGTAGCACTGGGTTACACTCCGTGTAACGTTACCTTTTGATAGTTTGTATGTTGGCTTGGGTCAGAGAGAACGAATCGCGTTCTTGTTTCGTCCACTGCACAGACTTAGTACTGGTTCCCGATAGGGAAGGGGAAAAATATATCCGGCCACTTGTATTCTGCCAACGAAAAAAATACCAGCACCAATAGTCACAGCGGGCTGATGGAGCGCTGGGTCTAACCTGTGTAACGGCAGCAACAGAAAGTTTGATGATCCTGCAGGGAGTCGGCTAAATTGGTGCCATCTGCTCACTGCTAACAGATATGTTAGCATATGACTGGAAAGCGGAGACTCTTGTGGATACAATAAGGCCAATTATATTCATGTGTGATGATTTTGGTCAGCATAGTAGCCATTTCATTGTAGTAAGACTTTTTTTTTTTTAAACTCGACTAAGCTGTATAAAATGAGGTGTGACCTGTATGATAATCACATCCTTATGAAACTTTATAGCCAAACTACAGTCTGAGGACTTTCAGAGCAACTGAGGAGGGATCCCTCTCCCAGGACGGACAGACGTGCAATAGGTGACGTGTGTACAGAACAAACAGCATAGTTAAAAATACAACATGGACAATCTATGCGACAGAAAACATGATACATATCTATCTATCTATCTATCTATCTATCTATCTATCTATCTATCTATCTAT
>CALSBV010006670.1:1161508-1211623 GCA_943590825.1 Bovichtus diacanthus | reverse complement strand
ATATATATATATATATATATATAGAGAGAGATATATATATATATATATATATATATAGAGATATATATATATATATATATATATATAGAGATATAGAGCCGTGTTTCGTTAAAGCCTGTGTAAAGTTCATTTGTTTCAATGTACCGGTAGGCACCTGCGGCTTATAGACATGTGCGGCTTATTTATGTACAAAATACATATTTTTAAAAAATTCAGTGGGTGCGGCTTATATTCAGATGCGCTGAATAGTCCAGAAATTACGGTAATTGGTGACTCTGAAATTGACCATAGGTGTAAATGTTGTGTGTTTCTATGTGTCAGGCCTTTGATTGACTAGCGTCCAGGTGTACCTTGGCTCTTGTTCGGGTTATGTCACTAGGACCTGCCAACTACTCAACAAAGAAACATTTTGTCTTCATGTTTAACCTGTAAAGGTTAAGCGGTTACTGATAATGGATAATTGCAATTCAATTATATAAAATAAACTTACTGTGATTCAGTTTCTTGAACTACTTTATTTACTGGCATATATTCGCGTGAAAATTGACTTGACACCCAGAAATCTTTTCAAAACTCTCTGTTGGGTGAGCTATAACCAAGAGGTCCCATGGAAATGAAAGCATTTATCATCGTCCGAATAAAGCAGCACATTGTTTTCATAAGATTTTCACTGCATGTCCTTTATACTGTAGTTCTGCACCAGGGATGCGGTGCGATGGAAACACATATGATAGTGTGTTATTAGTAAGGAAATGTGTTAAGAGTGTAGTTCTATTCCACTGTTACAGTTAGAGTATAATGTCACAACACAATGGCACATCAGTAACACTTGTATTTTACACAAGTGTTATTCAGTGTGACTGTGCAAGCCCAAATAGCCACACTGTTAAAGTCATTTTAATACATCATCACAATATACCGGTATATAGTATATTAATGTCAAGGTACTTTGTCAAATATTTTGTACAATTTGATTATTTTTACTTTCTCAAAAAAGGGGACTGTCACACTGATTCCCTTTCCTATCACAGAGTGCTGCGAGGGCTTGCTCTGGGTTCTGCTGACTCGCCCCACAGCTCCTCCCCTTCCATTCACCATGGATTAGGAGAGAGAAAGCTCTGTGACATAAGCTAGTATAATGCACAAAACACTAGTCTATGCACAGTGTGTGTGTGTGTGTGTGTGTGTGTGTGTGTGTATTTCAGAGGGGTATTGTGTGTGAGATGTTCTGCACCATACAATGGAAGCTTGGCACTAAGGCCCCTCAGTGTGATGGATAAAGAGGGACATGTGGAAAAAGAGAGAAATTGAAAGAAGAGAAAAATGGTGAAAAATACAGTGGGTCAATATGAGATAATTTCTCATTTCTCATTGTGGACTTTTCGGTTTGAGCGTTCTTGTCCTTTCCCTGGTAGGACGCTGGGAAGTAGACCGTAAAACATAATGTTTGTTTGCTGAAAACTATTACATATAAAGCTTTCAAGAAAAAATGTTTTCAAGTTAAAATTCTTAAAAAAATGGCCGCTGTTTTTTTGCCCCAGCATTTTATGTATTTGCATTCTGTATTTAACTCTCTATGGAGTCGGAAGAGGGTTTTTCCCCGCTTTCAATACCCATTTAGTTTTCTTTTGAAATAATATCCTCACTGTCATAAAGCGGTTTCCTTTATGGTCACTTTTCTAAATTATTCCCTCTTGTTTCCGATAAAACATGTTTTCCACATCAGTTTGGCACTGCAAATGGCCTTTATTACTATAGTAGTATAGTACACGAGGAATAGTCAAGGAGTTTTGTTCACTATTTTAATAGAGAAGAAGCTATTTCAGAGATTTGTAGTTACTAAATCCATTCCAACCAAACCCAGCAGCTGAAAGTGAAGGTACTTGAACTGCTGATTGTACTATCTAGGGTTGCAACTAATGATTATTTCATTATGAATTATTAAATAGATTATTTTCTCAATGACTGTCAATAATTAATTGTTTGGTTCTTAAAATCCCAGTAAATGATAGTTGGCTTAGTAACATTTCTTGCTTTTTCTGCCCAACAGTCTAAAAGCCTAAGCAATTTAGTTAAATGTCAGATGACCAAGGAAAGCTGAACCCAGTGAGTTTTCAGCTTTTTGGGATAACAAAATTACTCAAATTATTTACCTATTATCAAATGGTCGCCAATAGCAACCTTAGTTAAATTATTAAGCAAATGATTTATTATCACTGCTGGACATTTGACCATCTGACTCTACGCTGCTTCCTGCTGATAGTCTTATTTTTCTTCTTTTAGAAAAGATACCTATAAAGCACTGGAACTGTATTTTTTTGTAGATATAGGCTTTTGCCATATTTCAACATTTTTATGACCTCAGTATTTTGTTAGCGTGGCCTAGTAACAGCACAAGCCTAGAGTACAGTGACTGGAAACGTAATACTTAGCCGAAGCTAAATAGCAGCAAGATGCCCCACGGATGACTATCACAAACTTTTACTAAAGATCGCAGTGCTGGTAACCAAAATGTACCGGTTGGAAGTAAACGTGGAAGTGAATGTGGGAACGACACCACTTTACCAATATCTCAAAAGAGTGGACAAGAACATGCTACATGCTAATTAGCATCAACAAGACTATCAAGAAACTAAATAAAATAAATCTACAAGTGGTAGTCCTCCCTGGAACTCTCTTGGTGCAAAGCCGAAGAATAAATAATTTCCATCAGAATTGGGAGGATGAGTAACAGGCAGAGCCTGGCGCTCTGAGATTTGTGATGCGACCTGCGCTATTATCATCCAACCTCTTCAACCCCTGTACTTACTAGGACATAGTCGTGGAGAGCTACGAAAGGACAAACTAACAACAAACTTCCCCAACATCCAAGTGTGCAACTGCAGAACAGTCATCTTCACACACCATCATCTTCACACAGCACGGTAAGGACTGACAATAAGTCAGAAAGTAAAAGGCTGCAGGGAAAGCTGATGACTGCGCCTCAAACTGATTGTGGGTGACTTTGCTGTAAAGGATGTAAAAGGCATGTGCAGTAAACTTAAATGTAAGTCGCTCTGGATAAGAGCGTCCGCTAAATGACCTGTAATGTAATGTAAAAACATCTTACTCGATATTGGGACGAATGATGTTGTAAAACAACAGTCTAAAGTGCTGAAATAATACATAAGAGCTTTTGAAAACAGCTAGCTCTCTAAATGCTGAGGTGTTTATCAGTGGCTATCTACTGCCAGTCAGAAGAGGAGTTGAGAGATTCAGCAGGTTGTTACCACTTGGCTTTCAAATGCATGTACTGACCTATCTTAGGACTAAACTGAGTCTATTTTATTTATAATTTGAACTTTTTCTGGGACGGCAGACATCTTATTAAAGCAGATGGATTTTGCCTGAACAAGTCAGGAGTAAAATGATTCACCTCTAACCTATTTAACTTCCTGCAACACCCATATGTTCCCTCTGCCAAGGACAAGCAACAAGACAAATCAAAACAGGAGGAAGACATAACACAGCACGGCAGAAACCTTTGAGGAGAACCACCTCAGCACACGCCTGAGGAGTTTTGATTATGGTGATGATTATGATTATGATTATTTACTTTATTTATTATTTACCCCCCTCCCTACTCCTAAATCTCAAAACAGGTTTAAAAAATAATTCACTGGAGACGATCAGAGTTCAATACAATAGAGTTTATTCTATGGGGTGGTGGTAGTCTAGTGGTCAGGCTTTCAAATAGAACACCGGAAGTTTGCAAGTTCAACACCAGGCTGCCACCATTGAGCCCCTGAGCAAGACACGTAACCCTGAGTTGCTCCAGGGGACTGTCCCTGTAGTTAGTTCACTGTAAGTCGCTCTTGATAAGAGATCATCTACTAGATGACACGTAATGTAATGTAAAATTCTCCAAAGAAGAAGAGTTAAATCCGAGCTGGCCCCGGTGCCGAACTAAAAATATACTGACTGTTGCTTGCTTTTTATAACCACAATACTCAGTCCCCGACTTATCTTACAACATTTCTAGTCAGTATTTTGTATAGGTCACATGTGGGATATTTTCCTTTTTCCTGATCCCGGTACTTCTGGAATTTTCCATATTTCCATATTAGGCATTTTTAATTGCCAGGTACATCAGTCACTTTTCAAACCTTCAAACCTGCTTCTATATCCATCTAGATGTTCGCAGTCTCTACCTTGCCACTAGATATGGATACAAAATGAAATGCTGAATACATTGATTACATATAGATACAAGATTACACGCTGAATACATACATTTTCTTTTATAATTTTTTGATATAGAGAATTTTCCTAATAACATTTACTACAACACAGCAAGCTCTACTGTATATGTGCTGGGTCCAGGCTGCAAGGCTAATGGCACTCATGACTCTTTCCAGGACAAGCCGGGGCCCTGCTTGCCGATAGCTTCCCCTATTTCTGTCTTGATAGGCAATAGAAAAATAATGATGAATCTGCTAAGAAACAAGAAGTGCTCAACCTTAAACAAATGGGCAGAGAATGCTTTTAACACATTAAAACATTTAATAGCATTATTAAACTTCAGGTCTTTGGCAGGAAAAAAAAATTCTAATCAATAATTTTATTACGGCGCACACTCTTGAATTAATTTTTTTAACTGAAACGTGGTTAGACCAAAATAACAGTACAGCTGTTCTCATCGAATCAACCCCTCCAAAATTCAGTTTTATGAATGCATAAGAAAGGGTGTGAAGTTGCCATTTTGTTTAATGGTTCCCTTCAATGCAAGAAGATATCTTACGGAAACTTTGCTTCTTTTGAATATCTGGCTCTTCAGGTGAATTCCTCCTCTCAAGCTATGTTCCTAAATATCTACAGGCCACCTAAATGGAATTAGATGACTTTACTGAACTGCTGTCTATAGTCTGTATTGACTTTGACCCTGTTGTTATTGTTGGGGATTTTAACATCCATGTTGACAACAAGAACTGTGTTGTGTTCTTGATAACTATGGTTTGACGGAGCATGTGACGGAGCCCACAGACAATAAGGGGCACTCTTACTTAATTATGTCCAATGGTCTCAACATGTCCAAGGTTGTGGTGACCAATATTGCTGTGATCATTCCTGTGTTTTCTTCGAGTGCTCTCTCTGTCCACACCAATGTTCAAACAGAGGTAATCACAAAATGGTATATCACTGAAAACACCAGTGAAATATTTATACAGAATTTCTCTTTCACACGTGCCCTCTCTTAGGTCTAACTTGTAGATCATTACAATTTTTAAATTACAAATATTATTGATGCCAATGCACCCACCAAGGTGAAGGGTGTCTCTACTAAGAAAAGATCTCTATGGAGAAATGCCATGCCGGTAAGAATAGAAAAAAAGAGAGTGTAGAAAGGCTGAATGCAGATGGCGAAAATCTCCAGGTTCATAATGACATCTATTAAGAGAGACTTTGCCTTTATAATCTGAAACTGAGAAATGCAATGCAGTCCTTTTTCTCTGACATCATTGTCAAAAACAATAACAATGC
Source organism: Bovichtus diacanthus (assembly GCA_943590825.1). Lineage (NCBI taxonomy): Eukaryota > Metazoa > Chordata > Actinopteri > Perciformes > Bovichtidae > Bovichtus > Bovichtus diacanthus. The sequence continues at coordinate 1,206,103 of CALSBV010006670.1, read as the reverse complement.
ACGTGCCTTGTTTGTTAGTGTCGACAGACAAACAAACCCTCCTGTTTCAGTAGCGTCTCAACTTCTATTTACCAGGGCATGCAATGAATTTGCCTCTTTCTTCAGTGACACAATTTAGAAAATTAGACAAGCAGTCAATGCCTCCATATCAGGTACAGGATATGTGTTGTCCCTGTATCCACTTAAAATCAATTCAAATACCATGACGTAATTTTATCCAATCAACCATAAAAACCTGGAGGACATTGATATTCTACCAGCAGGCTTTTAACATTTTTTTTCAAATTGCATGGCCTTAGATCTTCTAGAAATCGTAAACATGTCCCTTATCTCGGGTGTATTCCCACAAGCCCTGAAAACTGCACTCTTAAAAAAGAGCAATCTAGACACGTCACTAATGAACAATTATAAGCCCATTTCACACCTCCCATTTTTATGTAAAATCATTGAAAAAGTAGTTTTTCAACAGCTGAACAACTTCTTGGCTCTGTTTTGATGTTTTCCAGTCAGGCTTTTGACCTCCTCACAGCACTGAGACTGCTCTTGTTGAGGTCTTCATCCGCTTAAACACAGATAGTACCAGAATCTCAGTCTTAGTATTATTAGATCTCAGTGCTGCATTTGACACAGTAGATCCCAACATACATATAACAAAGAGGGGAAAAACAGAAAAAAAAGCGATGGCAGGTAGGAATAGAAAGGTAGAAGTTGGGGATTGAGTGAAGAAAAGATCAGGGAACCCGAGAAGTGAATAAGCATATATCTCTTTGATTTCTGGCCTCCCTCTTTCCTTTTAGTCTCTGCCACCCACACACAGCGCACAGGGAGCTGACATTCTTAGAAACCATTTAAAGTGTTCATTATTGGGAAAGAAAGGAGGCTGGGGAAGGAGAGAGGGAGCATGGGGAGAAAAAAGGAGAGGAGGAGAGGAGATCTATACACCGGCCCAGCACAGTTTTCTAATGGAATATATTATGTTTAATGCTGGTTTGCACTAACTATTCATCTTTAGCCATGCTAAGCCAAGTTGGTCAGTGGCAAGCACAGGTGTATGTGTGTGTGTGTGTGTGTGTGTGTGTGTGTGTGCGTGTGCGCATGTGTGTGTTGTTACTATTATTCATTAAGAGTATGAGAAAAGAAAAAAACAACACCAGAAAGTGGCACAGCAAGATTCAGAAACTTGTTGACCTGCTCTAGCTAGCTCTACTCAGTCACAATAGTCTTTACTGCTTTCTATTTTCTCTGTAGGCTACTCTGCCCTTTACTCCCCCTGTACTTTTGCTGTCTTGATTTTGCATCATTTCATTCAATAAACAGTCATTTAGGTGCGGCTGGCTCCCAGAGCAAGCAAGCTGGCTAATTGTCAGTTTGTACAACACCTACTATGGTAACTGAAAACATCAAAGATTGCTACGGCTACAGCGAGAGATTGCTTACAAGATATAAAAATTCACAATACAGGAATTACTTCAAATTCAGAACTTAGACTACAATGTATTCAGCTTTTTTGTTGACCAGACTACAACTAATAATAATGAAATGACAAAATTATGTGACTGAAATTAATTCTCCATCTGAGCACACTCCTGAGCATTGAGCCTGAACTTTCTATGCTCCATCAAGCTATAGACTATAGCTACATTGTCATGTTGACCGTTTAGTTTAGGAACAAGACCTTGTAGCTTTCCAAATTTCTACACGGATTCTGTCTACTTGGTGGTTGTTTACCTACCTGTTGGCACCTTTCTCCAACACCTGCCAAACCCCTAGTCCGTGCTGTTATTTATTGTCCCCCAAGCCAAACCCTACATTCCCCACTGGGGACTTTAACATCCATGTCGACTCCACAGACTGCAAAACCATCACAGCCTTCCTGGATATGCTACACTTCTTCAACATCACCCAACACATTGATTTCCCCACCCACAGAAAAGGACAGACACTGGACCTTGTCTCCACCTCATCATCAACAACCTGACTAATACTGACCTTTACCATCTCTGATCATATGGCTGTCACCCTAGACATCCCTGCCCGCCTGCTAAACAGATACACACCATAACATTCCATAACCTCAAGTCCATCAACCCTTCCTCTCTCTCCTCCACCCTGGCTGCCATCATCTCTGACTCTGCGCTCACTCCGAATGCCTCCCCCATTGACCTGGTTAATACTATTGGACAATAATACACTCTCCTGTCTTGACATTATTGCCCCCATAAAAAACAAACTCCTTCACACACTCCGCCCCCTGGTACACTGACCAAATCCACCTCCTCAAAGCCAAGCGATCAGCTGGAAAAACTCACCAACAGAACTGGTCTCACTGTACACCTGGATGCCTACAAACTCAACCAACAACAATACAAAGATGCTCTTAACAGTGCACACTCCACCCACTACTCCATCATCCAATGTGGTTCCAACAACCCTAAAATACTTTTCTCTACCATCAACAAACTCCTCGAACTCATGGAAACCATCTCCAACTCCTTCAACACTAGCAAATGCAACTCTTTCCTCTCATTTTTCAAAACCAAAATTGACAATCACAGATAGCTGGCCATCTGCTCCTTCACCACCCCCAGTCATTGTTCCCCTCCTCTTTATCCTGTACATCCTTCCCCTCAGACAAATCATCCGCCAACACGGCATCTGTTACCTCTCCTCTAGGACCATCACACCCAAAATCCACTCGACCACTAGACCACTAGACCACCAGCTCCGGACCTGGGATGATAGTGTTGCACCCTTCCTCTAGAATGCCCTCCCTAACCATATCAGGCAGTTAAACACCCTACCATGCTTCAAACAAGCCTTTAGAACCCATCACTTTAAGTTTGCTTTCTCCTGTTAAGCTTCTTCCCTCTATCTCATGGCTCCGCTAGTTTTAACTGCTCTCTGTTCTTGTTTTGCTTTTTTAGTTTTTGTGTTTTGTGTGTACATATTTGTATGTATGTTTGTTTGTATGAAATGTTTTTTTTTCAGCAGCTAATGTTGGTAATTTTTTGCTCTTTCATCTTCAGAAAAGAAATGCACTTGTTATTTTCAGATTTGGACTGTGATCATGAAGGTAATTGGAGCAATGCATTCTCATATGCAAAATAGGAAATGTTGAACATAAAAGTGGATCAGAGGAAGTCTGTGATTGTTCTCCTTGCTTGAGGAGAGGAGGAGGAGGAGGAGGAATAGGAGGAGGCCGCTCAGAAAGAGAAGCAGTGGGTTTAAGACAACCTCCTGGGGAGAATAGAGCAAAGAGTTTTGTCTGTCTTCCAAGAGCTCTGCTTCTAGGTAGAACCTTATTTTCAATGGCTATTTCACTAAAATGTACTGTGCAACATGGTTGAAATTGAGGCAGGAAGTTGAGCTGTGCTCTGGAATTAAAAGTGGATTTAGCAGGGACTGCCCCATGTAAACAAAAGACAACTGCCACTAAACATGTTGGATTATGTTCAATATTGCGCTGTATATAAAAATACTCAAATACCTTTGCAAACAAGTCTGCCTTCTACCTTTGACAGCTAAAGCTCCATTATGTAGTTAAACTGGTATGTTGGTCTACCTGTATACCCTTGCCATTCATTGCACTAAATTCCTGACCAAACTACCATTAGCGTCCGGCCCTAATTTGCTGAACATGTTTTGCAAGCTGCTGTATTTCTCTTCACTTTTTAATGACACTTCTTGCTTTCGTTCACAGTCTCTTATATTCAGCAGTGTATGTCTCAAGAGGAGGCTGTCTTAATTGTCGGCTTTATTCCAAGCACGGGCAGCTGAAGTTTGTTCCACAACTGAACTATTGATCTGCCTTGAAGAAATATTTTCACTGGAATAAACTCAGATGCTGCTAAACATATCACTTCACATACTGGGTTTTCATTTACCTAAACCTTCCTCACTATCTATACTCAACTCAACCTCCTTGTCAAACTCTTCACATATTTTTGTAAATGAAATCTGCTCAGTCTTGTACTTAATTCATTGAGTAAAATTAGAACATGTCTTATTGGGTTGATTTGTTGGGTGCATCAGAAGATAGACATGTATCTGGTCAGGAGTCTGAGCACACCAAATATGATTTTAAGCTCCTTTTTAATGTTTTAAATGACGGAATAGTCAGTTTTTATTTCTGGCCCCATTCCCAGTCTCAGTTGTGGAGCTGATCATTTTAACCGTATCCTCAGCCTGCAAACTCTCACTCCACTCTGCATGAAGGTTTCACAATATATATTTTATCGATCATTTTAACGTGTTCTTCGATAGTGCATGCACTCTTTCAAAGAGATGAGATTCATCCCAACAAGCGGGGTAGCCAAATATTGTCAGCTGATATTCAGCATGTTATTGCCAGGCTGTAGCGGGCTAATTTTTAAAGCCAGTGAAAATACTCATATCATATGAACTTAGAGTACCTAAGAACTCTATTGACTCTAACCATGTAATGCTAGCTTGTTCCGAAGGGCTAAATAACACTCCAAAGTTAGGCTTTAAATTTGGCGATGGAAAAACTGGCATGGTCATATTCACAGGGGTCCCTTGACTTCTCACCTCAAGATATCTAAATGAAGATGGCTTCTTTGGACACACACGAGGCTCCCCTTTACAGACATGACCACTTTATGCTAATCACATGCATATTTCTGCATGCTGACTAAACAGTCTTGCATAAATGTTATAGAAATGTTATAGATGTGCTAGAAAGCTGAGACTCTTGTGGATCCAATGAGCCCAATTGTATTCATGTGTTCATGATGTTGGTCACCATAGTATCCATTTCATTGTAGTGAGACACTTGACCTTGATTTATAAAATGAGTTGTTGTGAGCTCTAGGATAATCACAGCATCATGAAACTTTAGAGCCATAAACTACAGCCTGGTGGCTTTTAGAGAATGTACGGCTTTCCTAGATATATTGTCAACAAGAGGGTTTCTGAGCAGTTTCCAAAACAGAAGTGCTCGCCCTTAGATTGCCGAAAAAAACAGTTCTTGCTGAAATCTCAAAAGGTTTTCAATGCATAATTGAATTCTTATATGGTGTTCTTCAAGGCCTTTGTGTCGTAATGTGGTATTTTTGATGGATTTTTTTACCATTTTTATCTGGTCTCGAGTGGTCACCAAATCTGTATAACAACCTTAAAATGAATGCAACAATTTATAAGACATAATAAAGCATGTGGATGGCCATTATATACTTCAATCATAATGTGTTAAGCCCTTATACAGTTATTTTAATTTGAATAGGTGCCTAACCAAAACACAATGTTTATTACAGATTAATGATTATAAAACCTTGACACACAGCACTGAGCTGCATCTCGAACATCATCTGAAGTGACATATACTGTTGAGCTACTATCTCCCCTTAAAGATCCCCTGTCCCCTCCAAAAAAGGACAAAAATCGGTCTATGTGGGTCTCTCAGGGTTAAAATATGATCCTTATTTAATTGTTGGGGATTTAATATACACATATGGTGTGAAGCCAGACCTCTGGTCAAAGACTTGTTTAAGCTCAGTCAGTCTGTGAGTGGCCCCGACACATGAAAAGGGTCACATATTGGACCTGGTGCTGTCTTATGGTTTATGTGTAGGTATCAGTGGCATCTTTGACTCATGTATATCGAATCATCCATCTGTTTTATTCACTGCTACAGTCACTTGTTCTAAGGTTACAACTTGCCTCTATACAGTTTTCTATGTCAGTTTTCTACTGTTTTTAAAAGACTCTCTGAAATCACAAAAGCCATCTAGCGTATGAAGCAGTGCTGAGGAGCTTGCCACCCTATTTGACACCCCTGGTTGCTCCATTTAGGACTAAAAGCACTAAGCAACAGTCAGAGCTTTGGCTTATTGGTAATACTCGCGCTCTCAGACACGCATGTAGACAAGGTTTTACGGGTCTGCTTATCATAATACCAGAGAGCCACTGCTAAAACAGAGTTTATATCCAACCTAGTCATAGGCCTCAGGTTCTTCTGAGTGTTTTTAGCTCTTTTATAATTCCTTGTGACACAGATCAGAGTATGTCAAAGTGTGAACTCTGGGAAACTTTCAAATTTTTAGCAATGAGATTTCCACTATCAGGTCTTCACCCATTTCCTCCGCCCGAGAGCCTTATTGTCAGGAAGTGGGGTAGCGAGGAGGACCCAAACGCAGATGAGACAGTCGTTTAACAAAAAGAGAGCTTTATTATAAATGCTTACAAAAACACGGGGATCAAAGACATGGGAGTCATAGACGCAAACCACCAAGGAAGAATGACACAAGACAGGAATATATACACACAGACACTAATGACAGACGAGACACAGCTGAGAGGACAGGTGATGAGACAAGGGTGGCAGGGTGATTACACAGACAGGAAGTCAAACTAAACAAGACACAAGGGGAAAGAACTTTACAAAATAAAACAGGACGTCGGGGAAACATCGAGGCCATGACACTTCTGTTTTTAGGGCTATTTCTAAGCAACCTTTTCTGTCTAAAGCTCTGGAAAAGGAGATTTTATTCAGTTGCAAAGGTTTTTAGACAACAATGGAATTTATGAAAGTTTCATTCTTGCTTTAAACCATGTCATCGTACTGACACATCTACGTGTTTTAACACTTTTTAATGATCTCCCCTTAACTGTTGACTCATGGAACTCAGATACATTTTTGAGAAACACACTATTCCTTTTGATTGTTTTGCTGACAATGTACAAATCTATTTGCCTATAAAAAAACACATAGTAAAGATTCATTACAGCCTTCGCTGAACTGTTGCATTTAAACGTTCTCAATCATAATAAAAATAAGACTGAGATTCTTATGTTTGGATGAATCTGCTGGTTTTCTTGGACCTTTAGCATCTCACAATCAATCTTTTGTTAAGAATCTTGGTGCAATTTTTGACAGCTTCTTCAAATTTGATAATCAAATGAGATTTTTTTTGTTTTTTTCAGTTAAGACTTTTGGCCAAGGTAAAGGCCTATCTCTCGCCCAAAGATCTTTACAGAGTAATTCATTATTTTATTACCTCTAGTTAGAAAACTTGGAATTATTTGTATGTGGGTGTAGAACAGTCGTCACTCCGTCATCTGCAATTAGTAAAAAAAAAAAAAAGCAGCCGCTTGTCTTCTCACTGGAAACACAAAAAGGAGATCACATATCACCTGTATGGGTTTCCCTCCACTGGCTACCTGTCTGTTTCAGGATTGATTTTAGAATGTTTTTGATTGTTTTCAAGGTTTTAAAAGGGCTGGCACCACCTTATCTAGTAGAATACTTCATACTCCAGTTAGTGCACTGAGGTTGACCAATCAGTTGCTCCTGGATGTTCCCAGAACTAGACACGCCTCTGCGGTGGCTGCCCCTTATCTCTGGAACAACTTACTTGTAAATGTAAAATCTGCTCAGACTACAGAAAGCTTTCAGTCGCTGCTGAAGGCCCACCTCTTCTCGTGGCGTTTGATTGATTTGAGCTTGACACTTATTTTCTACTGTGTTGCAATTCTTTCACTGTTCTTTTACTCTTTTATCATGTTTATTGTTTTGTTCTGTTCTTATTGTCGTTTGTTTGTATTGATTTCTGTGTTGTGTCTGTTCAGCACATTGGTCAACTGCAGTAGTTTTCCAATGTGCTATACAAATACAATTTGACTTGACAATATCATATAGGCCTTTCATAATTTTAACTAACTCATATGAAATATTCAAGCACCTCCTCCCAATGCATTATGTGAATTAAAAATTTTTTTCTGTAAGTTCACAACCTGTATTTTCCCCCCGAGAACCCCATACCTCATTTATCATATACTCTTTTTAAATATTTCCTTTGGATACCTGTTCTTACAAAGGTGATACATCTTCCTCCAGTTATGTCCACTTTATAAGCTATTTTACTTTCAAACTCTGGTATTACAAATTGAAATCTAGCTTTTAAAAATGTTTTGGGTTTATTCACCAATCCTGTGTTTTTGTCAGTAAATGTATATATAATTTATTATTTATATGTTAGAATGTTTATTTTATTAGATAGTTAGTTAAGGTGCCTTCAGCACTAAGTAATACATGCATTGATGGCGTGATAGCATACAAAGTCCATGGAAAGATTTTCTTTTTTTAAATACATGTTAGCCGAAAAAGCCTGATTTATGTTCAATGAAAATGTCATGGTTTAAGAACATAAACTAAGGCATGGTTAAGTTGAGGCTGCTAAACCACTTGGTTTAAGTTAGGGGAAATGTTAGGGTTATGTTGGGTTAGGTCTGGAAACTGTCTCCCACATGAAAATCTCTTTGTAATTTTTTTTGTGCAAATGACCACGGATCATTACCATAACGTTTAAATTGTGTAACTTTTAACCTTTTTTATGAGACTGGTCAGTCTTGTGCCACCTGCTATCCCACAATGCTTTGAGAAAAGATTAATTTGCGTCTGTTGAACACTTGGACACTAAAGGAACTTCCAATAAAATTAATTATTTGACTTCTTTTCATTGTGGAAATACAAAATCACAAGAACATCACTGCAACGTAGATGCTGTCGGCTAGGTCTAATGAATGATGCACTCTCTGAACATTAATGTGCACTATGAAACTTGCATAAAACACAATATATCAAAATGTCTGCTTGTCTGCTTGCTTGATTCAAGTTTTTACTTTCACTGTTTCACACGACACACTCTTCATTTAACTTGTAAAACTCAATATACATACGTGTCACTACTTTACAGATTACAGAAGCACTTGCACATCACTGTAACGTAGCTGCATACTGTCGTCTAGGTCTAATGAAGGATGCCTGTGCCCCTCCTGCGTCTCACCTTTAGGACCCCAAAGCTGCCCGCAGTGCCTGTGTGAGCTTTACTCATTGTAACCATAACTTAAGCTACTAAAATATTAGAGTTGCTTTTGTACATGGACATATCAGAAGATTACAAATAAATCAAATACAACAGAATACTATCGTGCACATAACAAAATAATACAATTTCCATATCAATTAACATTCCAGTATCCATTAATATGTCCAACATTAATGTGGGTCTATTCAAAATTTTATTTGAAGAATTTAAACACAATAAATAGCTTAATATTAGGCTTGATTTTCTTCTTCACTTTTAATTTCTGCCTTTATCTCCAAATGACTTCCATGCTCAGGCTGTGATGTAGCCTCAGTGGAAGGGATTACCTATAAATCGTGGTTATATTCCTATGATTCCCAAAATTCTCTCAGCTGCGAAAAACAATTTCACGCGCGGCATCTGACTCATTGCACCACTTTGATTTTCCAAATGATCTCTGCCATTAAAGCCAGAGAAGACTTGGAGTTATATACTCATTACCTAGTTTCCTTTACTACTTGACGGTACCAGCTCAGGAGATTTAGTTGTCAAGTCTCAGTTTATGGACGTATTCTGCTTGCATCTGGGCTCATTCTCAGGGATTCCTCCACAGCTGATACACTTGGACTCATAGATTCATTTAATAGTTTCTAGTCACGGTCACTAGCACAATACTTACAGGGACACAAGCCTCTGTACACAGCTGCAGTGCCAGATCACGTGTGTTACATGAAGCTATTGCCCTCCAAGTTATATTCAGATAGCTCCAACGATACGTTGTATTTCACTCTTTCATGGTTGCCCTTGGTTTAAATCCTTCTGCCCCGCTTAGCTTGCTGATCAGATGATCTGCAGAATATCATGAGAATTCCCATAGTAAGTGTACTAGCATGCAGCTATTTCTTCTCTAAGATCCTTTGACATTTCCAGTGGGCTGAGTCAAAGTCAGGGCTTCTTCTGTTCATTCTAATGAGCTCCTTCAACTCTCTTTGTGAGTGTTCCTCTCTCCTCATCTTCACTAGTTGGTTTCTTAATGTCTCTGTCTTGTGTATTATCTTTTCTTATCATGTTCTTTTCTTAAGTTTTGAGGGCTACCACAAACATCACTATACTCTTTTACATTTCCTTCCTCCACTAGGTCACCTCCACTTCCTCATCTCAGTCGTCCTTAAGAAGTTAAAATCCTGCATACTTTCACATGTCGGCACGTTACAAACTTCTTCTGCCTTTTCCAAAAAGACATCAAATTGAGATGAGACGACCGCCCAGTGTGCAACGTATCTCTATAAATAAATAAAACATCAACATTTGTGACAGAAGGAAACAAGATGATTTTGAAAATAACTATAAAAATAACTATAGAAAGAAATATCTGACGTTCCAAAAAAACATCATAATGTCAATAAACACATTTAACAGCAAGCATGTGTGTGCAGTTTAACTTGATATACAATTGTTTTACAATGCAATTCGCTTTACTAAACACCAGCACCCTGATTATAGATCAATCAATTCAGTTGTCCATCAAATATGTGTCACAGACAAGTATCACATTACCAAAGAGGCTAAAAAGATCTTCTCGGGGCATTAAGTGGCCCTTGAAGAAATTAGTTCTCATTTACTGTCACTGGGATTTTTACGTGGTCCCTTAAGCGTCATTCTGACATGAAGACAAAATCAAACTCATTAACTCTCCGTAACTGCGCCGCAAAGACCTCTGTGTGAAGAGTTCAGCTCATGTCCACACCCTGGACTCTTCACACAGAGGTCTTTGCGGCGCAGTTACGGAGAGTTAATGAGTTTGATTGTGTCCTCTGAGCAAACTCATCTGCATTGTGATGAAAGGACTTCAACCTCTGAGGGATGCTGAGAAACACATGCAGGTCTTTAACTGAATGAGTATTCTTCTTAGTGTGAGGTTTGTTTACAAATTGAATGAACCTTGCGGGAATTCTAAAACCAAGAAGTGCCTAACCTTAATTGAACCACAGATTAATTTGACTGAAAGCAACTGCAGTTTGAGGACGAGAGAATGAGACACAATGAAGACAGTTCTGTGCTTTCTTCTATGAGACCAGCTGTGAAACATCCTGAAACATGTGTCCTGATGTGCTTGACTGTTCTCCAACTTTTCTTTCACAAAACAATTTCTACACCATGTCCCCTTACCAGCTTTTTTGAGAGCTTTCAACTGGCAAATGGTTTTCATCAGTAATTTGCCATGTTGTCATGGAGCTACATCTGCTGACATTATTATTTTTCAACCTCAGTATTTGTTATATCCTGGCTAATGCCCTGGCAAAGAAGTATTTAGGAGGCAGTATTTAGTAGTAGTAGTAGTACCCTTTTTTACACTCAATTTGCACCACTTTTATTTGTATTTCATTCTTTCCCTTAGTTTGAAAGTTCAACACACCTTACAGAAGTTAGGAGTATCCATGTTCTCCCTCTTTATTAACTGATTATTGACTTGTTTGTGATTGTTTGTGAATGCAGAGGTTTTGTCAGTCTGCACTTTATCCTATTGCTGTTTAACACAATGAGAACATGAATCACGTGCACCTGCAGGGTTCCTGCTCACATTTATGCTTGAATATATAACAGTGGGAAAAAAAACTAATTGTGACCTCTTTGTGAAAAATGACCTGGGTGAAATGTAAAAAAGGGTACTCCTGGTTATCAGTGGCATTATTTAATTTCATTGACATTTTAAGGACTTTCAAGGTCAGATCCACTCAACCGAACCACCTTCACAGAGGGTTAGAGGCACATCTGACAACATTAACAACAAAGTGTAAATGCAACACTCCAATCCATGTATACTGTAATAAAAACACAATTCAGAAATATTTGTTTGTAAAATGCATGCAAATTATCAGCCAAAACAAGTGTGGGGAAAGTGGAACACTGATGCACCAATATCTGCCTGAATAGTTACAACGACTACTTCGTCTTCCACTATGTCTTCTGTTGCATGATGGTTGAAAATAAATCAGTTAAATCACCACAGATGCCAACGAATAGGCACTGCATACATACTGACATGTCACAGTGGGACAAAAGCAACGGTGGAAATAATATTAATGATAAAAAATTAAAATAAATGAATGATGTGCTAGTTTTGTTCATATTGGAGAAGCAGAGTGGGGGTTTCTAGCACAACTTTACCTACTTTTAAGGTGCATGGAGAAGCTAAAAAGAGGTCAAAAACCTCAGCAGTTGGATTGGTAGCACGTACACAAAGTTCAATCAGTGTGTAGAGTGCTCGTGGATATGGACATTGCAGGACAAGAGAGAATGAGAGAAACATTTGGAGGTGAGGATTAACAGCATTAACAGGAGAAAATCCCTGCAAGAAAGTGCAGCAAAATGCTGCAAATGTGTTTAAAAAACATGCTAGCAGGGTCTTCCTCAGCATCTCTTAATATCACAACCAAGTTGACTCCATGTTTGAGGGAAACAAATACATGGCACCAACACTCTGTAGAAAAACAGGAAATGTGTAGACAAGGACATAATAAAACTTTTTTCTGTAGAGGAAGTAGCTCCAGTTACTCATAGCTGCCACAGCTTCAGGATGATCCGGTCCGCACAGAGCTCTGAGGAAATGCCAGGTGGATAAACAGCAGGTTGGTGAAAAGGAAAATAAAATCAGTCGTACATAATGAGATTGCAACTGGAACCGTAAAAAAATAAAGTTTGCAAAGCAACTACTTTGCATATATGGTATACCAGACAACAACAGCTTTTCATTTTAATACACCAGATTCTGACCAGTGTGTAGGAAAAACATTACATTATCGCAGCACATGAGTAAATCATTAGTTATTAGTATGAGTTACTCTCAGGATCATTGTGATATCTGAAGGAAGAAAGTTATTTAGTGAAATCTTACATTTATTGATGAGTGCTGACTTAATAATGTGCAAAACAAATATGGAAATAAGGAATTTGCGAATTTGAGGCCAATTCTCTTGTGTCTCCACAAATAAATTCATGTGATTCAACGTGTGCCAGGTAAATTGTAAATGTAAATAAGGTATTTGCATTTGTAAGATAGAAACAAGATCTGAGTAGTGGATGTAATTTGTAGTGGATGTAATTTTAACCTGGGAGACTGAGTGAACCAACCAATCAAACTCTAGACATAAACACATCACATTTTTACTTGTGTCAGGTGAATTTTATTCTGTCAAAAGTATCTGTGGATTATTATTATTATTATTATTGTTATTATTATAGTTATTATTATTATTATTATCGTGTAGCTGCTTCAGTTTCAGAGTCTTAGTCTTAGTCTTAGATTTAGTTTCAGTATTGTTCATGCTGGATCCTGCTTCACTAACACACGGTCATATCTTACTGGGACATCATTCATTTAGTAACACATGTACTTTTCCTATTTTGACGAGTCAAAACATTTGCTGTGAAAAAGGGCTATTTCACAAAAACTGTGAAAAGTCGGAACAGCCCACTTGACGTCATTACATGAGTTTCCTTTATTAACTGGAGGCTGTCTTTATATAAAATACACGGATGGAGGTGTCTCTGACAAAAAGTACTGACATGAATCTGAAAAGCTCTTATTTTACATGCAGTTTTGGACTATATAAATAAATTAGATTTTGACTTTTGGAATATAAGATTTTCAAAAGCCATGCTTTAATTTGAAATCATTTGAATAACATCCGTGCAACATCAGTTCCATCCTGTACTGCTTAACTTTATTGAATATGAACCTCCACAAATGTCTGAATATCAAACTGAAAACGTTTACATTATTCTGTTTGCACTGTAACCATACAGACAACAACACTGGATTGAGCATGAAAGTTCATTCTTGGCATTGGAAAGAGTAGCTCAGTTGTTATGGGGACAGCTCAAGTGTCATCACATGACCTAAGTATGAAAGATAAAAAGCCAAATATAACCAATGATTCATACTTAGATCATGTGATGACACCTGAGCTGTTGTTAAAAGCTTTGGAAAAAGGAGGTAAGTGTACATGAACCTTGATTACTTTTGAAAATGAAGAAAAAAATATCTTAATATAATATTTATTGTTGAGTGTTTTTATTGTAATGTCCAAGCAGATTAGTATTACTGGAAGGATTTAATTTATTTGTGTATGAAATTTGTGTGTTCAGATTTGACTGATTTATGACTATTTATGATGAAAAGGTTGACATGGGTGACTTATAGGATGGAGAAAAACATGAAATACCGCTGGACACTGTCGTAGGAAAGAAGTCCAAGTCTGGGCCAGAGCATGATACTGGACCTCCTCATCAACACCTTAACTTCAGTACAACTGAGTCACTATTGGAGTCTTAGCAGGTTCAAAATAATTCACTGGAGACGGTCAGAGTCCGATGCAATAGAGTTTATTCTTCCAAAACAGAGATAAACCCGAGGTGGCTCCGGAGCCGAACTGAAAACAGACTGCCTGTGCTCGTTCTTGTATAGCCCAAGTGCCTTACCCTACTTGGTGGAGAACAGTGTATTATCCACCTATTTCTTTAAATGATTCTAAACCCCTTGGCTAGACTTTATTCTGACACTAGTATTTCTGGTGCTTGGGGATCTTCCATATTTGGGCTCATGTTAAGTTCATCCATGACTCCCTTAGTTCTGAGGTACTTCAGGCCTTATTTAAAAACAACCTGTATTACAATCCTGGGTTACACGCACAATTCATCCAAATCCAAAATAATGTATACGTATTCAAATCACATTTTTAATATCTATCAAAAAATGGGTATACAACTGTCATGTGATCACACAGCCCTCTGTTTGTGTTTGACAGGAAATCGACTGGTAAAGGATGAGATTTGATTGCAGCCAAAACGAAGGAACCTTTAGGACACAGAGACAAAAAATAAATGAAGCAGCGGGTTGGCTTTTGTTCACTCTGACTGTTTGGTGAGATGCATCAGTGCTTGATGGGAGCCATTTATGAGACTGTTAACTTTGTCAGCCAAACAATGACTCCTCTTAATTGACAGCAGACATTGTAGTTACATCTCTCCCTCTCTGTCCGTCTTTGTTTATGCCTCTCTACATAACCCCCCCCTTCCCCAACCGCCGCAGCAGGGTGCCATGTTCCTGTATACAACAGCCACCATTAGACTCTGTCAGGAGTGTGTGTGTGTGTCTCTGTGTGTGTGTGTGTGTGTGTGTGTATACTGGTATAAATAAATCCTCTTACCAAGCTGAATTGATTAATTGCATGTAGAGGCCCAAAGAGTGGCGTTTGGAGAGGCCACTGCTGGAAGAGAAAAGAGCCATTAGGATTTCACTTTCATGTTCATCAACTCACAAACACACATACACACACACACACACAAACACACACACACACATTCACAACTTGCATGAAAACTCCTTCCACAGCAGTGGATTCAGATTCTACACAAAAAAAGAATCACTGATAAAGGTGCACAGTCCTCCTCACACACACACACACACACACACACACACACTCACACACACACACCCATGCACAGACACACTGTAATCGAGATGCCTGGCAACTGCAGCGCTGAGAGGTTTGGAGAGAGGGAATAAAAGAGCCACCTGCCTCAATTAGTTTGAGGACGGAGGGGTAGATGGAAGAAGAGATGAAAAGAGAGAGAAAGAGTGGGTGGAGGGAGGCCGGAGGGACACAGATTGAGTGAGAGAGCTCCGGTGGAACAGAGAGAGAGAGAAGGGAGTGGAGGTAAAGAGAGATGTTTGTGGGTGTGAGAGAGAGCGCACAGGGAGCTGCTGATTGGGGCTTTTAACGGCCGATACTGATGCCTCCAGATTTGGAGCGAAGATGCTGATTTCCAGTCGTCTGATACTCAGACGGACAGGCCGTTTTGTTTCCTCTCTGTTATTTAATCTGACAGAGAGAAACAGAGGCCCTTTTCAGACCTGGCATTGACATGTGTCTCAAGTGATCCGATCAGAAGTGGTCAGCTCCACATACAGGTGTGAATGCACTCAGGATGCATTGAGGCATATTGAGATCCGAAGGGTCAGACCCCAGGCAGGCCACAGAAACATAAGGCTGTTTCTGTATTTTTAAACATTATTATTTTAAAAGTATTTCTTATGTCACAGAAACCACCAAGAGTGAATCTTGTGTTTTAGATGTTATCATCATACTGTTGGTGATGTGTAGGCGTTTTCGTTCCGTTGCTCTGCACATATCTGACACCACCGTCTGCTTTCATCCTCTCTCTGGAGCTCTGTGCCCTGCGGTTGCCTGGCAAAAGAGGCGGTACTGGCGGCACGGAGGTCGCCGGGGACCGTCGGTAGAGTATAACCTTCAATTTTTAGGTTCATAAAATGTGCCCGAAAATCTGTACATATTACACGTACCGCCATTTTGCGGAGAAAAGAACGGCCATCGGCACACAGACAAAGACTGTCGGCATCGTTGTTTTCATCATGCCCCAGATATGCTGTCCGCACGGAGAGATCCGATCAAGCGGTCACCGGAAACACAATATGAAATGCCAGGTGTGAAGTGAAGTACTTAGAGCTGTTCATTTGTGATCGGATCAACAGTCCTTCACAATCAAAGAGTGAGGTTTTTATTTTAAGAGCTGTTTTTTTTTTAAATATTTGCTATGTAAAGATATAGTGGAGTAATGTCTAATGAGAATGAGGTCACTGCAACTGTGTGTGTTGTAATCCGAGTTTCTCTGCTCTTTGTTTTTATAGCCGGGCCGGCCACACATGGATGTTAGTGCATGTGTGTAGCTAGCTAATGTCCGCCGGTCTGCACTGTTGCAGACAGGAAAATATATACAACAATTTTTTTCTCAGGAGCTCATAGAGACCAAGCCAGAGCTAAAAAAAGAGAGGCTATTGGACTTATATTCATCTGGTGGACATAAACCCAACACCAAATCAATGATAAGGCAGGTCCATGTCTGCTGGATGTGTAGGTATTTGCTGCCACGCTCACTAACAATTTCAGAAGGTTATACACCAGAAATATATCTTTCAAGCTTGTGGAGTTCTTCTACACCTCAAGTCCTCCAAAAAAATAGATGATTACAGCCTTAAATAGCAGAAGGGGACATGAAAGGAACATTTTAATTTTATTTGTTGCAGCAGTAGTTTGGAAAAGAACCAAAGGAATCGTGTTGAGGAAGGACAACTAAGATTCCAATATTCAATAAAAGTTGTCCTGTCACAAAAGCACACCAAGATATTGGTCTAAAGTAAGAAGAGAGGGATTGTAGTGTAAGCCTAGAAAGAGAGGGATACAAGAGATAGAGACAACTGTGGTTTTGTTGTTCGCTAACAAAAGCTACAAGTATTTTGGCTCTGCCTCCTTTAGATGGTTTGCTTTTTTATAACTGCCAGCTTGACTCTGCTGCAGAATCCCTACTGGGCAAACTGTATTTAGGATTATACAGCACCTTTTCACACACACACACAACACACACACACTACAGCAGGTAAGTAACAGAGAGTTAGAGAGGAAGTCAGAGTAAGAAGATGGAGAGATGGAAGGTAGGATTAAATGTCAGGGGGGGTTTCACTTTTCTTTATATGAGTGTGTTATTGTGCTTATATCCTTGTGAGAACCAGTTTGAGCTGGAAACTTTCACAATGAGGACATTTTGCTAGTTGAATGTGGGATAAGGTCTGTGTGTAGAGCAGAGCTGTAAATGTGAGGGCTTGTCTTCTTCCCTTCAGCAGAGCCCATTTGCTGCCATTCATTGTACCGTGGGGGGAGAATCCAATGCAGTAAACAAGCACCCGGGGTTTCTTTAGTCAAACTTTCTGTTTAATTCTATCTTCAGAGTGTCAGAGTTGAGTTGTCCATATCAGCGAACACATTCAGGGAATTCTCATCATTTTCAGGCTCTTTTTATGAGTCACTGCAGCAATGATATCACCAAACTCACAAATACAGGGGAACAAACAAAAATATAGGAAGATAAAAGTGTGTCTGTGTGTGCGTGTGTGTGTGTGTGTGTGTCTTGCTTGACCTCCTGTTTTAGGTATCAGTCCTGTTAATGGACTAGAGGGTTTAAGGGTTAGGGGAGAGACGAGAAGCCCAGCTCAGGCAATCAAGACTCTGGGCGAGAGTCGAACACAGGCCTCTTGTTCTCTGCTGCACAGCAGCTGCTGGCCAACAGGCTCTGGACTCTGCTTCTCTATCTCTAATTGAGATGTATTGCCCTCTGTTCTACAGCTTAGAGATGCCACAGCATACATACCCACTAACCTCAGTAGCCTCCAGCCATCTACAGCAGCTACCCAATTGTGTCCTGGGGCTCTCTGTGGTTCCTTGGGGAAGTGGAATGAGTTCAAGAGGTCTTTAAGGGGCTTCCCGTAGCCCTTTTGGACGACCCAGACGATCTTCAGTAAAAATCGTTAATTTAATTTCAAAGAAGAAGAATTGATGAGGATTTGTCCCACTAACAGATTAAATGAACATGACTATTGTAGTCTAGGATGTATCATCACCTTTTCCAATTTGTTCAGGTTTATTTATGGGTTTGAATCAGGATCTTCAGATCCTCTTTGTAATCACTCTGTCTGCTTTCATTTGCAAAATCCTAAACAATTAATGTTTCCTAAACAATTAATGTTTAGGATTTAATGAGTAATTCACCAAGAGGAAAATTGCAGCCTAACTGGAATTGTTATGCAGACAGTAGAACAATATTATTAGAAGTAATATATGGACCTAATTGTTAGTAAATTGACAATAAATGACAAAAATTGATAGTAAATGTTTTGATCTTGAACTTTGAAAAATATAATAATATATTGAAACTAAAAATAGGTGTTTTTCAGGATGAATATTATTTTCATTTAGTTCTGTGATTCTTTGGAATAAATTATTTATTTAAATTTTTCATTTTCATATTTGAGTTCTTGTTTTTTCAAATGCAGATTTTATGTTTTCAGACTTTTGGCCCTGATCTGGCGAGGCATTTGCAAAAGCTGGAAATTAAGTATTAAATGAACTAGCTTTATACTGTTAACTGGAGTGTGAGTGCATTTTACACCCTTGTGTGTGTCCAGATCAAGTTTCTTCCTTTAACATGTTTTGTCTTTGTTATCTGTGTTTGTCAGAGTGTCAGACGTTACTGTAATTTGACATATGAGTCTTATAAATGTGCTCACATAGAACTTCTCTCTGAATATAATAATGCTGGGTAAAGTCTTTAGTATCACTTCTTCATAGAGTTAGTTTCCATGTCATAACCTTTGTTACACACAAAGTAGGACACAATCTCTCTCTCTCTCTCTCTCTCTCTCTATATATATATATATATAGTGTATATATATATATATATATATATGTATAGGTCATTTCACATCATCATCAAAAGGACATTTAAAAATAAATGTAAAGTGACATGAAGTGTGAGGCTACATGTTCCTCATATGTCATGTTAGTTGACAACATCGCATGTTTCAGTGTGTTGGCAAAGCTTCTTAGAGATGGCTCTGCTGTAAAAAGCACAATGTAAATAAAGATAATCCATTCATTAAGCCCGTACACGTTGTTGTGGGGCATGTAAGAAAAATGCAGAGCTCTCAGTGGACGTTTAAATGCTGACTGTGCACTCACTGCCACCGGTGTTTTCCGACGAGTGAAGAATCTGCTCTCTACTCAGCAGGTCAACCTCTCAGCTGAACACACACACACACACACACACAGGAGTCCGCAGTTTGACACCGCTCTGTCCATTTTATAGATCCAACCCAGATATTTGTAAAACACATTATTTCAATGTTGAAAATTTATGATTTGTTGAAATACTTTTTTTTTGTTGAAATTTGGGGTGAAGGGAGGGAAGCCTACGAGGCGTTGTTGGGGCAGGCGGGGCATTTGGGAGAGTATTGCCCCAGAGTATCTATTAAAAATTGTTTCAAAGGAATATTTATTTTGGACATCTCCACATTAATCGTAATTCTGAGACACGTAAGATGTTTGCATTTATGCCACTGCCTCATGACTCACTCAATTCAACAGGGCATGCTTGTCCTCATAGTTATCACGCAAATGCTACAAATGGCCTCTAACATGAGTAACACCAGCCGGTATCATAGCACTTTGATCTGGACTTACATTCTCCTCTCCTTCTTCATTTAAAAATCTTTGCTACCTTCTTTCTGTTAAACTACTTGGATTCCATACTGGATTTTCATACATTCACTAAAAGTTATTTTTTATTTCTGACAACCATCAAAGTGTATTTCTTCTACAGCACCATGTGGGTCCAATCATGAGTCACTCCCAATTTTCTGAGAGCAGCAGAGCAAGCATTTTTTATTTTCTTCATCAAATCTTTTGAATCAGGAGTTGTTTAAATACAATTGCCTCTTGAAGCAACATGAGTGTCGCATTCTGTCAGCTTCATTTTTATCTTGAGAAAACTTTATTGAAGCAGAAGGAGTGGACACTTTGCTAAGCTCATGCAAAGGGTAGAGACTGCTTCCAAGCTGTGTACCTTATAGAGGTGGGTGCTGGTGCATCTGGAGAGTCTCTGTCATCTCTAGCTGTGTTGTTTTCCTCAGGGTCTGATTTCTTGGATCTAGCCTCACGGTGTGTAGCAGGTCGATCAGTTTACCGAAGACATTGGGTGCAGAAGTTAATGTAGCACTAAGTAGTGCAAGAGCAGGCCATGTAAACACCACCTTAAGAGAATGGAATTCAATTGTTAATTAAATTAAACTGCAACTTGCCTAAGGCGAGGGTAGGCAATTAATTTTAGAAGCATTTTTTGTTGTATTTGTCAAAATTGTCTTTACATCCAGACAGCAATTGATAAATCAAATGCTTAAAAAAAGAAGGTGTCTGTTGTTTTCACATGACTGTAATAAGCCCATCCAACCAGTCTTTGTGTGTGTGTGTGTGTGTGTGTGTGTGTGTACGTCTGAGTTTCGATTATCTCGCCTCCCCTTTACTTGATGCTTGCCGTGTGTGCACTCCATGTGTACAATCCGCGACAGGGAGTGAAGTTATTTGGATCAACGGTTCTGTAGAAAACTGTGAAAACCTGGCCCTCCCATGCGCTATAGACTAGCATCAAAATACACACAACAGCACAGCGACATCCTAATGGTCCCTATGGGACGTCTCTGCAGCAACGTTTTCTCTTGTAGATTCGTCCTCCAGCAGTAACGCTGTCTTGTGTTTTGGGGGGGGGTGGCTTTTGAGGGAGGCCAAAAGGGAGGGGCTGGGATGTTTTTGGTTGTATACTTTCAAAATCTTACATCTATAGGCTAGAAAAATAGTATTTGTGATTTCTTAGCCTTTTGGAATCTATATTTGTATTACATGTGAACTTGAACCAACCTATATGGAGCTTATCATTGAATTCCAGGTACATCTTTAGGTTTGGTGATGGTGTGTCCTGTGGGTTGTTGTTTAAGTTGGTGTAAGTAAGCGTCAGTGGTTGATATACGCCAGTCTTTTCAAATAATGAAACACTGTTGAAACACCCCTTGCAGGCCCTTTTATTTTCTCCACACACATATTTTAATCATGATGTAATGATTTTTTAACTTTAAGAGGCATGACTTTGGGCGCGCTAAGCCTCTTGCAGCCTATTGGACGTGCTGATTTTCTCATTCTTCCTTATTTCTATACTGTGGTAAACAGGGCTATTACTTGAATCTCAGAAGGCATGCTCACGGCTCGCAAAACACAGATTTCACTACATATGAATTTTTTTTAAATACATTTAGTGCATTCACGCTGACATAAAAGTGAATTTGATTCAACATTTGCATTAGCTAAAAGGTATTCAAATAGAGATGCATTTTAATACGGTTGACTCCATCATCAAAATATTCAAAGGGTCATATTGGTTCATACAACATAATGAAAGCACTCTCTCCACAAACCCACAAATCTTAATTAAAAACAACATTCTCAACATGGATTTCTATAGACTACACTCTGTAGACTAGGGCCTACACTACTGCCTTTTACATTTCAATGTTCTGTTCCAGCCTTCGTTTGCTGCAAAATGTGCCTGATTGAAGAAAAATGTAACATTATTAATTCAATAATTGTTCAGAACAGAAATGTTATTTGATGTGGTATGTATTGAGCATGATTAACGTTATAAGAATTGACAGGGTTTTTGTTATTTTTAAACTTCAACACCTATATCGTCCACCATCCAGCATGGGATGAATTGCAATGCATTTCATGATCCTCTGAATTTTCCTTCATCAAGTCAAAATTTAAACTGTTAAATACTTTTGTTTATTACCAAATTCCTGCAAAACTAACAACATAACCGTCAGTCTCTGGTGTTCTTTGTGTTAACTACTAATTAGCAAATGTTAGCGTGCTAGAACACCAACTATGATAGTGAACATGGAAAACATAATGGGCTCTATCTTACTACTGGTGCAGTGAAGCAGCTCTCCGCCCTGATATCTACGCCCACGTTGTGTATGTAGTTGTGTAAATGTTCTTGCTAACATCTATGTGCTTCATTAGACCAGTTTTTTGCAATCGCTTTCTGCAGTAATTTTATTGCTTTTTAAAGGTATTATATTTGTTGAAATACTCTTTACACTCAGACAGCAATCAATAAATTGAATGCTCTGCCAAAAAATTATAATAATCCAGTATCTGTTAAAGGTTAAAGGACTGTAATAAGTCAGACTCGCCTGTCTACCTACCTGCCTGCTTAACTAGGCAAACTCTGCCTGTGCACTCATTGTGAATCACCAGAGTCTTCCACAAGCGGCTAGCTTGACAGCTGTGAGTACCGACAATAGCCATGTTCATTCTTTATGTTCATCATGATCATTTTAGGGAAGTGGCTTCGGAGGGAGGCCTGAAAGGAATGGGCAGTCATTGTTGCCAACTTGACGACTTTCTCGAGATATAGCAACTTTTGGAGCGAGTGCTACATTGGGCTTGGTTTTTAGATTGGATCATTTTAAATCCCTAGCTAATTCTTCTTGACTTATCCAATATTACTAGTCCTAGCTTTAAAGCGTGCAATATTAGGATCATAAGATGCGTACACTCTTCTTACACACAAATGGATGCGCAGCAGCACCAATTTATTGTGGAATTTTGTTTATTTATGTAAAGGAGAACACAAAATTCAGCGTTGACAATTCAAAATATAATGGAATGTAATGAACTCTCATTGAAGATTGACCATCTGATGACTTGATGCGATCAGAGCATCTTAGAGCTCAAAACAGTGGAGATGATTTCAAAAGAACACAGCCCGACTGCCTGATTCCTCAGTTGACGCTGGGGAATCCTTCCGCTTCCTGGGCTCCATGAGCACAGAGACAGCTCTGGTGAAAGTTACCAATGACCTTCTATTGGCATCAGACAAAGGACTTGTCTCTGTTCTTGTCTTGTTAGACCTCAGTGCTGCTTTTGACACTGTTGACCATGACATTCTGCTGCAGAGACTGGAACATTTTATTGGCATAGCAGGAACTGCACTGAGCTGGTTTAAATCCTATTTATCTGAGTTTGTACGTGTTAACGATGAATCCTCCATGCAAACCAAAGTCAGTCATGGAGTCCTGCAAGGTTCTGTACTTGGACCTATTTTATTCACCTTATATATGCTTCCTTTAGGCATTATTATAAGGAATCACTCCATAAACTTTCATTGTAATGCGGATGATACCCAATTATATCTATCAATCAAGCTAGATGAAACCAATCAATTATCTAAACTTCAAGCATGCCTTAAGGACATAAACAATTGGATGTCCTGCAACTTTTTGATGTTTAACACCGACAAAACTGAAGTTATTGTACTTGGCCCCAAACGCCTCTGAAACGCATTTTCTAATGACATAGTAACTCTGGATGGCATTAACTTGGGCTCCAGCACGACCGTAAGGAATCTCGCCGTTATCTTTGATCAGGATATGTCTTTTAACTCCCACATAAAACAAATTTCAAGGTCTGCTTTTTTTCATTTTCGTAACATTGCAAAAATAAGGCACATCCTGTCTCAAAAAGATGCAGAAAAACTAGTCCATGCATTTGTTACTTCAAGGCTGGATTACTGCAACTCCTTATTATCAGGATGTCCCAAAAAATCCCTTCAGTTGATCCCAAATGATGCGCCACATGTATTGACAAGAACTAGAAAACAAGATCATATTACTCCTGTATTAGTTGCTTTGCACTGGCTCCCGGTAAAATACAGAATAGAATTCAAAATCCTTCTCCTGACCTACAAAGCGATTAATGGTCAGGCTCCAGTTTATCTTAAAGATCTCACAGTATCTTATAACCCAACTAGAGCATTGCGCTCCCAGAGTGCAGGGTTACTTGTGGTTCCTAGAGTCTCTAAAAGTACAATGGAAGCCAGAGCCTTCAGCTATCAAGCTCCTCTACTGTGGAACCAGCTCCCAGTGTGTGTTCGGGAGGCAGGCACCCTCTCCACATTTAAGAGCAGGCTAAAGACTTTCCTCTTTGATAAAGCTTATAGTTAGGACTGACTCAGGTTTGCCTTGGACCAGCCCCTAGTTATGCTGCTATAGGCTTAGACTGTCGAGGACTCACTCCTCTCCTCTTCTCCTTCTCTATTTATATGCATTCAGGTCCCTTAAATGCATGTTACTAACTTACCATCCGGGGCATCATCCCCAGAGTTTCTGTGTCTCTCATCGGGCAGGTTGGCACTATTAAAGATTAATTCTGGATCATGAATCGTGGCTGCACCTGTTGCCCTGGTCCTGCCTGACACCAGGAGCCTTTATTGACATCCCCCTGCGTCCATCTTTTTGATATATGATCGCATCATGTTTTCTGTCGCATAAATTGTCTATGCTGTAATATTAACTATGTTGTTTGTTCTCTACACGCGTCATCTATTGCAGTGTGTCCGTCCTGGGAGAGGGATCCTCCTCAGTCTCTCCCTGAGGTTTCTTCCATATTTCCCCCACTAATTGTGGGGTTTCTTTTATGGAGTTTTTCCTTGTACAATGCAAGGGTCTAAGAACAGAGGGGGTCGTATCCTGTACAGTCTGTAAAGCCCACTGAGACAAATGTGAAATTTGAGATATTGGGCTATATAAATAAACTTGACTTGAAAACTTGAAATTATCACCAGGACCTCAAGTGGGAGCAGAACATCAGCTCCCTCAACAAAAGAGCACAGCCGAGGATGTTCTTTCAGCGGAAGATGAAGAAGTTCAACCTGCCAAAGACAATGATAGTGAACTTCTCCTCCATCACCATCTGTACAGTGCAGCTACAGCCAAGGACAAGAACAGGCTGCAGCGAATCATTCTCTCAGCGGAGAAGGTGATTGGCTTCAATATGCCGTCCCTCCAGGACCTGTACGCTTGTAGGACCGCAAAGGAGGCCAGGAAAGATTGTGGCTGACCCCTCCCACCCTGGACACAAATTGTATGAATCTCTCCACTCTGGCAGGAGGCTGCGCTCCATCAGGACCAAAACCTCACGCCACAAAAACTGTTTCTTCCCGAGAGCTACTGGCCTCACCAACAAGGCGCCCACTGACACACACTCTTACCTCCTCCCATAGACACTACACTGCTACATTAAGGCACATCTTATACCAACTCTTCTTCATACTCTGTACTGTGAACAGTTGTACATTTCTCTGACTATTTTGCACATTTTTGTGCTAATACTACCACTTTTCACACTCAAAGGCTTCCCCCTCACATGTTTTTTCTAATAATACGTTTCATGGTGACTGAAGTGCTGATTTTACGGCTTGTGTTGACGGAGCACACACCCCTCTGTCTGTGCTCGGCGTCACAACTCACAGAGCCTCATTGCCATTTCTGCGGGTCCTCTCCCCCTAAACAACGGAGTTTTGAGGCTGATGTCGACTATCCGGAAGCTCCCGGCTGAAATCCAGCCTCCAGAGGGAGCCCTTTCGTTCCGATCCCCCCATGGTTGCATCGGATAGTAATACAGTTTTCATTATTACATTCAAAACATATTATATATCTTATTTAATGTTTATTATAATATAATGAATTTTGAGAATTTTGGGGGGGGCAAAAAAGTGCATTTGGACAGTCAATATGTGCTGCCAGCACCAGTTAAATAGGTTATTAGTGCATTTGCTCATATACAGTCAAATGGAGTTGCTGATGGAGGATTGAGAGGCAGTGGAGGCAGAGGGCTCACCGGCCAAGGACCACAAACATCTGCTCGGGCGTAAAGCCGCTTGCTTCTCCAATTTGCCAAATTCACCAATTAAACATCAATGTGCCTGAGCCAGGCACACCTGGCTTTAAAAGGGAATGTGAGATGGTTTGATTCATGTTAAACCCAAAACACAACTATGATTATATCCAGATAATGGACTGTTAATAGCAAAAGCGGAGTTAGACACGCCCTGGCCTAAATGAACTTGCACTATTCACTACAGATAGTTTAAATAGGCCCCAAAATCTGCTTAATATTAGCATGTTAGCATTGTTATTGTTAGCAAGCTGATACTAGCATTTACCTCAAAGCTCACTGTGCAAGTAAGTACAGCCTCACAGAGCAGCTAGCATGGCTGTAAAGTATTCTAGTCTAGTCTCGTCTCAAGTCTAGTTTGTATCTAACTAATAACATAGATTGCTAACCTTCTGTTGTGGATATTAGATGAAATTAATCTCACTTTACAGTAAACTCAGGAAACTAGTTAGCAGTTATGAACACAGATGTTGTAAAATATCTTACTTTTAAAAATATTTCTTGATATTTCTACTAATCCCAATTCCAAAGTGGGTTTTAAATTTGTGGTGCAAATCAGGTTATATTCTATTATATTAGGTACACATGGAGTACTGTGTATTGTACAAATCAACACGTAAATGTGATGAGGGTTTCCAACTCTGCAATTTGCCATTCATCATCTCTGTTGGGAAGCAGAAGGCTCTCATGTTGCTGTAAAATATTCATTCAGTAATAATAAATTGTTTCTCTGGACTGCATTTTAAAGTCTCCTCACATCATTTCATGTGAGTGAGTGCAGCACCTCCTCCACCGCACCACCACTGCTATTACTGCCATTTTCCATCATCACATTCAATCATATTTCATTACATCCCATTGCTGACCCTGTGAAGCTGGTGCCACGTTCCTCTTCGTGCCATCTGAAATGTCACCCATGTTCTCCGTGGGTGCATTATCCCTCCAATAGTAAGAGACACAGATACTGGCACAGGCACTTCATTGTTTGACTATGTGTCTATGTCAGATCCTCTCCCCTTTCTTGAATTCCGTGCTGGACACTGTATTGTGCTGCATTAAAACAATTACGGAAATGTTATCTGGTCATCGGATTTGGTTTGTTCCTCAGAGATGAGTGTCACAGGAAAGAGTATGTGTGGAAAAAAAAGACATTTGGGAAAATGTTTTTCCTCCGTTTTTGTCCTTCATAACATCATGTCAAAGAGATGGGCAACACATTTAAATCCCTAACACACACTTGCATGCATAACCCATATACACAAACATTTCCCTTGATGCCCTCTCTTATGGCACCTTCAAAGCAAACATAATCAAGGATGACTTGACATTGCTTGGAGGAAAACCTTATAAGTGTGCTTGTGTGTGACTTTATGTGAGACACAATTTAAAGAGAGTAGAGGAAAACTGTCAGAGAAAAAACACAACAGGAGCATCAAGACAAAACAAGAGGGGGGAATATGCATGGTGTCTATCTGCCAAAACTACATTTAAAAGTTTGATGTCTTTCCTTACATGTGCATAAAATATTATTATTTCATTGTAAAATAAATTTTAATTTCAAAGTCCAGACACACCTCCACTGTTCAGCAAATGGGGACCTGGCATCCATGGAAGTAATCCAGCCCTCTTCCTTCTAAAGTGACCGTTCCACAGTAGGAGAGTCTGTTCATTTTTAGTAGTATTTTGCAAATATAAAACGGATCTGCAAATACATAAACAAATTCCACAAATTTGTGAATCCAGTTTTTATTTGTGGATCTGAAAGGCATTTGTGGATCTCAATTCTTCGCCTGCGGATTTGCATTTCAGAAGAATTGAGATCAACAAATGCCTTTTAGATCCACAAATAAAAAGTATATCCACTAATGCCTGTTCGAAAGTTGTAAATGTTAGAAAGATATTCGATATTGCTTTTCAGTTATTTGTAAATCAATGTAATGTATAGAACGTTTTTTTTTTTATTCGTGGAATTTGTGAATTTGCAGATCCGTTTTATATTTGCAAAATATGTTTTTACATTTACAATTTTTTTTTTTGCATTTGTGGAACGTGGTTTACATTTACGGATTACACATTTAAAAATGGATTGTTCATCTATTTACACAAATAATATTGATAAATAAAGTATATCCATACCGAAGCTACACAAGTCGGTGCACAGGCCTCCAAACAACGCTGCACCACAGCAATCTGGAAAGTTTTGCACAGTCAATTATCCTGTGGGCACGAAGCCGAGAAACTGCCCAGTAATGTAGGTAACTCCGATAGCGTCAGCGAGATAGAGTTCACTCTCTTTACTGAGATCTCCTACTATTTCCTTTTGGAAACGTTTTCACTCTTGAGGGAAATAACAGAACAAATAAACTAAAAACAGAGATCCTTTATTATTTTCTTTGCTTTACACTTGGGGAAATAACTAACCTGAACACTCTTTCTATTGTCGTTTTTTACTGAATCCTCAAACTGGTGATTTTTGGTTTATTTTGATGTACATTATTTGGACTTGCTGAAAAGGACATTTTCTTTTGTTGAATGTGAATTTGGTTTGAACTTTGAATACACTAACATATTTACCTGTGTTTGCCTTGTTGATTTGGTGATTGTGTTTGTGTGCATTCTGTTCAGATAAAGGAAGGTGGGTTCATGAGTGTATGGGTCCTTGTGGGGGATTGTCTTTAAAACAAAATGACATTGTCGGTTGAGACGCCGGCTGGCACCCCAAGCACCTATAAGCAATCCACAAGAGCATGTTGACAACCATGTTCTAGGAGGCAATGTAGGAAGAGTAATTATCCTGAAAGGCACACCTCAGGTCTGAAGCATTACACCCTGTCTAATTTTCATTCAATGAAGTATGCAATGGAAATTACCCAGGTAGCCTGGTCGACCAAACATCATTAAAAAAAATTTTTAATAATAATATATAAAAAATATTAGTGGATTTTGACAAACTAATACTTTCTTGGTATTTGAGGGTTTTTACAACATCAGCTCTGGAAATGAAGATGTATCTGAGCTACTAAATAAACCGTGAGTATAACAGTCAGCATACCGTCCAAGTTGTGGTCCCCAGAGAACGTACCACTGACCTCATAAAGTTACTAGTTAGTTCGCTGGAGATGCCAATTCTTTCAATCCATGCATGACTGCTAAACAGTGGAGGGGTGTGCACAGATGCAATGACCACGAGCAAGTGACTGATTAGTGATTACCAGGCTGACTAATTTGGGTTTGGCAGATGCTACACTTTGAGAAGTTACAGTCACCTATGGGTAAGATAGTAAGTTTACAGGCATTATGATTGTAATATACTGTATGGCTTAATCTCTGCTGTGAATGAGGAGAACTACCCCTGAGCAAGACTCTTAACCCTGAGTTGCTCCAGGGGACTGTCCCTGTAGTTAGTTCACTGTAAGTCGCTCTGGATAAGAGCGTCTGCTAAATGACCTGTAATGTAATAAAAAGGACACATGCAACTATAAATATCCAGCTTTAAAATGATTTACATCTCAGTAAAGTGTCACTGTCCACTTACTGTTTGTCTGTTTCTTTTGCTTCTTATGTTCACCAAATACAAAGTCTAAAGGTCTGACTGTCATGAGTTGTATCTTGTCAGTGTTGTTTTTGAGAAATTTCCATCTGGACCAAAGTTAGAGAGCGACATCACCAACCCTGCAGCCACACTGCTACCATAGCTACAGGGTGGAGGGGAAAAGCAGAGGAAAAAGGGGAAGCTAGAGTAAAGAGAGAGAGTGGCAGATACAAATTTGTGCTGACCCCCAGCCACTTTGAGCGACAAATTACATTGGTGAACCATTTTCCCCACTCTTCCCCTCATTCATTACAGCTCTCTGCAGGATAACAACAAATGAATGGCTGCTGTAGGAAATCTATGTTCCACTAAGTGTGTCAACATAGCCCCCACTATTCAATGGCCAGTTCCTCTCTCTATAGCCATGCACTGAGCCAAAATACACCATAATGCACTTCATTTCACCCAGTGTAATCCTCATGGCAATCGTTAACCGCTACAGAGAAATGAATTTTCCACAATGATCGAGTTATGAGGCAGATTTTTCAATTGCAAACACAGCATTAGCCTGCTGATATATGTAGGCAATAGTGTTTTTATGGCTTTTACTGAAATTCAAATATCCACCAGTTAGTACCTCCTCTTTTTAAGATGTAAGAGTCTCATTGAATACAGCTAATCAATATGGGTTAACACAGTATGTGTAAGTGCATGTAGCAGGTGGAAGGCCCTACAATGAGCGCTGGTTAACTAGCAAGCATTGAGACAGAGGACATCATAACGCTCAAGAATTATGCAATCCTGTCACAACATCATGTAAACAGAGCCTGGGCCTTGTGCCTGAATGTGTTCTTATATATTTCTCTTCTGCACAGATGTATAAGGTTGATAAAAGTTTTGGCAGATTATCTATGTTCCTTATTTTAAGAAGGGGGCAGTTATACAATATTATTCTTCCCCTTTATCAGCCATGGAATGTGTTGTCACCTATACATCTTGTGTTTTGTGTGGAATTTTTTTTTGGAAGTGTCCAATGAAGTGATTGAAAAAAGAGAATAATGAAGTGAGTATCAAGCAACTCAAGCATATGTGCCACAAATTGTTATCACATAATGGATGTTTTGTACCATTTTGAGTCATGGCATCCCAGCAAATTCAACCCACTCACTGGGGTGGGCCCAAGGGATGTGGCCCAAAATATCTTGCTTCTAAAATTTGCACCATACAAACTTTCTTCCTTTTGCATCAGCCGTTGGTTTAAATGGTAAAAACGAGAAAAAAAGAAAAAAGAAAGATTTAAAATGTAAAAGATTAAGTGAAATGTAAGTCTGCTTGATTCGGGGACACCTGTGGTTACTGTTGGTAACAGCAAGTGGGATTTAATACTCCAGCAAACACTGGTTGAACAGCTACTTTGTCAGAAACACAAGATAAGAGGAGCTGGTGTGTCTGCTAACAGTGCGGCCAAACTCACTTACGTCATTTAATAAAGAAGTCAGGCAATAATTGCCTTGCTTTCCATCTTGCAATGAACAACTGTGATTTGCCTTCATGCTGCACACAGTGCAAGTAGTTTTCCTTTCTGTTTATCCTTTGTATTGTTTGGATAATAAAGGAATATATACACAAACACAAGAGTTGTTGGTTATACTGAGGACATTGACGATATCCTGAGAGAGGTTTTTGACATATGACACAAAGAAAAGCACATAAACGGTGGCTCAATGATAAGTTGACATTTAGTTGACTTTTGGTTATGAAATCAATTAAAGGTCGTCACACGTTTTCAAAGTGATTTCAGGGCAGCAGGGCACAATAACAGGAGTTTGTTAGCTTGCGGAGGAGTTGGAGGTGTGCAGCCTGTCACCGGCAGCTCTTCCATCTAACAGCTCACTTCAGCTGTGGCAATTACAAATAATGTCTTTTCCAAGTTTGGAGGACTTGTTGGGAAGAAAGTAATGGACCTGTGAACAGATGGCACGGCCAGCATCACCATTTTTGGGTCTTATATCTAAGACTTTGTAAAGAAGTGTGGTCTTGACTTCTGCCAGTCATGGATAATTCCCTTCCAAAGCCTGCAGGCACATCCGGAGGTGCCTTAACAGGAGTGTATCTGCAGTATGTGTGTGTCTCTTCTCAGCTGTAATGTAGAGGAGGTGTAAGAGAAACATATCTACATTTTTTTGCAGAGTTGATCATATTTTGCTGACAGAAATGTTCATAACATGAATTCCGTGTAGCGCATGTCAGAGCAACACACTGAAGCATATTATTCTTAAATTACTACAAGACATTTTCCCCCCTCGTGTACTCATCTCCTAAAGTACCCGTACACATTCATTTTCTTTAATCTGCTGCTGTTGGATATATTCATGAGATACCAAACCATCCAGCAGGCAGTATGGATGAGGTTACATGGGGCCATATGGGCGGGGAGAGAGAAAGAGAGAGAAAAGGGGGATTAGAAGAGACAAAAAATGTCTGAGGCAGGGAAAGAGTCAGATGGAGAAAGTGGTTTTAAAATGTACGCATCAAGCTGCTCCGAGCCACAGAGAAAGAGAGGAAAGGTCAGCACCATCCTTTTAAATTATACTTTGCCTAGTGGGTAGCGCTCACTTTGTGTGACCGCAGAGTTCAGCCGAGTGGGCAGAAGGTTCACATTCAGGTTGGAGAGTGTTCAATCTCTCCCTCTTTCTCTCTTTCTCTCTTCCTCTCTTTCTCTCTTCCTCTCTTTCTCTTCCTCTTTTCTCTTCCTCTTTTCTCTTTGCTGTGAGGTATTGTTCTATGATGTGATGACAGTGATAATGCCTTCACATTCCATCTGCATTGTCCGACATTGATATTCTTTATGAGCAATTCATCTCAAATGTCCCATACTGGGATGACAGGAGGGCAAGGCAGTATACTGTAGTTTCTGTTGAGATAAAAAGTCAAAAAAGGACAACAAGTAATTCAAAGAAAAGTCAAAACAGATCAGTGTTATTAGGATTGATTAAGAAAAACAGCATTTGGTCAGAGTTGTCTTAGTAAAAGGCAAGAACAGAAGAAGATTGTCAAAGGGACAAAAACTGTCCACAGACAGACAGACAGACAGGACAGACATGCAGGATAGACAGACAGACATATATACACTTGGCAAAGTACTCTATACAGCGTCTGTGGTAGTTCCTGCTACAGTAGGTGTCTCCACATGTTGCTATGAAGACTTACGAGCGTTGTTATTATCACCTCCTGCAACAACTGCGGCTTTGCTCCTCTGTCAGTCAGGCTAGATGTGATGTCGGAGCATCACGGTCACAAGATGAAATGGCTCAGCAAAACAAGGTTTTTGCCAAGTTGAATTAAAAGCGAAGCTCAACCATGAATGAAATGCTCAAGGGCAGACTGACACAAACGATATCAATGATGAGATCTGACTGATATTGGGTCATAGTTTATGTCAACCAATTACTCTCAAAAATATAGGAGGAGCAACTCCCTCTATGAACTAGCCTCCTTTACATAAGACATATTTATTATTGAACATACAAATATATATATATATATATATATATATATATTTATGTGTGTGTGTGAAGTGCCATCTGTTTCTCTTTTAGTCCACACTCAGGACCATCCAGCCGAGTGATTTGCAGTTTGTAGTGGACACCTCTATGGCCAAGTGAAGGATGGCTGCTCCATATTATCCTTTTAATTATGCACATTGATTCCCCGGCCACCGCTGCCTTGTTTACTCCCCGGCTGTAATGCATTTGTGTCTGCTGCTGCATTGATGAATGTATCCTAATCTTAATCTGCACACTGCAACATCCATCGGACTAATGCAGGAGTCTGGGATAAATCACTGGGGTCTGACGAGCGTCCTCGCCCCCTCTCTCTCTCTCTCTCTCTCTCTCTCTCTCTCTCTCTGTCTCTCTCCCCCTCCCTCTCTCCCTTTCTCCCTCTCTCTCCCTCTCTCTCTCTCCCTCTCTCGCTCTCTCTACCTCTCCCTTTGTCAACTCCTTTCTTCCTCATCCCTCTCCTACTACTGCTACTCTTTCTGTTGTGACAAAACATCACTTGCTCTGCCTCAAACTTGACTCTTCTCATTTGATTGTGTATGCTCTTGCTCTCCCCTGTGTCATTTCACTTTTTTTCACTTCAATTGAACATTACTTTAAAGTGATATAAAGTCTGCCAGCAGAACTACATCCACATTTGCACTGCTTGTCTGCTGCTCCAAACCGTTCTACATCTCAGGCCCACATGCTTGCAAACATAAAACTAGCATTCAAGCCGAGACACTTGTTATCTGCCTACCTTGGCACTGTTGAGTGTCGACTGGCTACTTGCCAGTATTGTGCTCAATCAGCTGAGGAGAAAAACACATTTAAGTATTCTCAATGCCCCATGTACCTTAATTCAGCACCATGATTACAAGATAGCATACTGCTCATTGGAGTAAACCAGAGGTGCACTGGCCATCTGCCATACTGCATGCCTTTTGGGCTGACACAAAGGTCTTCTTTTTTTCTTTGTCTGTCAGGCCCATAAAACAGGTAGAACTTGTTTTTTTCTTAATTTACAATCACATCTTGAGGCAGGAGTGAGATACTGTAGTTATTGGCATTGGCGTCGCCATTCAATTTTGTTGTAACGTAAGCCGATGTGTATCTCGACAAAAAGCTGAGCATGGGTTAATGTGCGATCGTCTTCAGGACGTAACAACCTAATAATGTAAAAGCAAGTGTTTTAATAATGTCAATGTGAGCAACAATCAGCCCTGGACCAGAAGACTTCAGACACACCCAGCTGACTCAACCCTTTGAATGTAGACAGGTGCCTGAACATTTATTTTACTGTGTCAAATGGGGATGGTGCTAGTCTAGTGGTCTAGGAGTCAGGCTTTCAAATAGCTCACCAAAAGGTCATGAATTCAACACCAGGCTGCCAACATTGAGCCCCTGAGCAAGGCACTTAACCCTGAGTTACTCCAGGGCACTGTCCCTGTAGTTAGTTTACTGTGAGTCACTCTGGATAAGAGCATCTGCTAAATGACCTGTAATGCAATGTAAATTAAGCTTTTATCACACAATAGGTATCATAAGTGACTTGTCTCTGTGTTTACTTTTTTGCCTTTTTGCCTTCATTGGATAGACAGGAAAGGGGGAGAGAGAGGGGACGACACGCAACAAAGGGCCCCAGGCCAGTTTTGGACCGGACTCAGAGTATATGGAGCACACTCTCTGCCAGGCGAGCCAGCCAGGCGCCCACAACTTTGTGTTTATGTTGTCAGACACAGTATTACTTATTGTTTGACTTCAGGGTCATAAATGCTTCATCAAAAAAAGTACTGCTAATTGAGACAAGCTGAATTGTGTGATTAGCTATGCTGCCATAAATAATGAGTGATCACGGAGAAATGGGTGCAACAGAATATTGCTTCTCAACTCTAGAATCATTTAACCCCCTGGAGTTTTCAAGTGCATGTAACTGTGTTAAAATAAAACCCCTACATACTGTATCTCAGTTCATTAATTTTTCAAAAATGGGTTGATTTAAAAAAATTTAAAAAAGGATTTATACCTAGAACGGCAGAGGGGGTAATTTTTTCTCCTCACAGAAGCAGCTGTATACAGTAATGCTGAGCTCAACATTCTAGTGTTCAGATCTTTTGATAAGCAGGCTGTCATATCATGAGCTCCAGCGAGCTGGATGTGACAGATGGACATGAGTGATCCAGGCTCAGGCTTCAGGGGACAGCAGAGGGACCACACACTCGTATCATGGCAGTGCATCAGCCACAATTAGTTTTCTTATCTTACAACAATTATATTTATGTCAATTACATTGTTGTTTGTTTGCTGTAGCTTACAGTTTATTGGTGTATTTAAAAATGTATATGAAGGTAAAATGAATAAATAACAAGCACTCTGTTCCTTTATTTCCACAATGTAACTAAAACAACACGTTATAATCCAACGTTTTTTAAAAACCTTTACTTAATTTTTATCTTCAATAATTTTGTTTTTTGGAGCACAGTTTATTGATGAATTTTAAAAAGTATATGACCTTTTTGATCTGTAATGAAATAAACTAAGGCAAATTGTAAAATGAATAAACACCATAAACTTAATTTTAAACAGTTATTTTGTCAAGTCTTAGGTATTATTGAAAAAAAGGTGTGAACAGCCAGATCTTGATGTTGAAGACACAGCTGTAAAGTTTCGAGACAGGCAGACCGCCGGACTTATTCATACTGTAAATACAAACAATAAAACAAACAAACAAACAAACACCTGGCAAAGTACTCAAACCTGCTCTGTGGTAGTTCCAGTAGCAGTCTCCAGGAGACATGTTGCCATGACACACACACACGCACACTCACAAACTGAGAACAATACCAGCGTCACTGTGTAACGTTAAGATAAGCCAAGATAAGATAAGCCTTTATTGATCCCTTGTTAGGAAATCGTCGCAGCAGCACAAGGACAGCCATACGTACAGGTACATAGAGAAAGGTAACAATTAAATATATATATATATATATATATATATATATAAAATAATAATTACAAGTATAGAAAATAAAAATAAAAATAGAATAAAAATAGAAATTCTAAAAAATCTATTCTTCTCAAAATTACAATGCAAGCAGTACAGAAACAGTAGCCATGACTGGATGTGTTCTGGAACTAATGGTGCAGTACCGTCTCAGTGGTGTGGATATGATACCAGCAACTATAACAGCGTACACCAGCAGAGTATATAATATAGTATATTATAGTGTGGCTAAAGTATAACATAAGGTGAAAGTATTAATATAGTATAAGATAGTGTACAGTATAGTTAGAGTAATATAGCAAATAATATAAAATACAATAAAGTATAGTATGAGCAAAGTAAAGTGTAATATATAGCGAATAATAAACATACTAAAAATCATAACAACAATAATAAAAGTACTACAATTACTAGTAAATGTAGTTCAATATATAATACCATATAATAAATGCTATCAGATTTGTTGTGCAGTATTTGCAAATCCAGTCCTGCAGTTTGTTTTCATGTATGTATAAATGTGTATATATATATATATATACGTATATATAAAGTTTATCAGACAATTGATGAGTAGCAGAGAAGGATAGGAATAAATAAGAGTATACGTCCTTGCACTCCTTTTCAAACATTTAAATGGTGTTGTTAATGAGAATCACATATTGAGTTTTTTATAGGTTTATGGTGTTTGACATCTCGATCAAAGTAGTATCACTGTAGCATGTATCACTGGGGCAGATACACACAATATATATTCAAGGTTTTCTAACATCAGTCCACATAAGTCAAACCAGATCAAGACTGTAGCAGGGTTAGTGTGTGCTTTATCACCTATGAGGTCAAATTTTCATTTGCAAGAGGAATATGCTATTTCTCTTTTTGACATAGTTATTCTTTAAAGTCCACAAAAGACAATAAATAGATAACAATATTCCCCCTTTTTTTTTGTCTGTCGAAAAAAAGAGAACTGCACGACATAGCCCTACTGCAGGTTACGATGTCAGGCTGGATTATTTTGTTATTAGTGTTTTAATAATTGTCTGTTTGATTTGAAACCAGAATTTAAGGATAGTTTATTGTCATTCTGCAACACAGGGTTGCACAACAAAATGCAGTTGTAATCCATTTCACTTTGCTATGTTGCTGCATATCTGCTGTACAGATTGTAAAGCCCCCGGAGGCTACATTTGTAGTGGAAATGTATTGCTGCTGCCATTTTAACATGGGGGTCTGTGGATAATGACTCCCTTTTTGGTCTGGCCTCAAGTAGCCATTCGAGCAACTGCAGTTTTTGGCACTTCCACGCCGGCTTCATTTTGCAGCACCGGAGGTTGCTTTTAGCTTACTTGCTGCTCGAACTCGTCCTCCACCCCTTCCCCCCTCAACTCATTCCCTCCTCACTTGGCTGGCTGGGTGAATTAGGCCTGTTGGCACAGTGGACGGACGAGAGTCCTTTAAACTTTTTTTTCCCCAGTTGGCTACAACTCCCTTCCCTTTCTTCACCCTCCTCCCTCTCAGTTGTGTAGTGGAGTGTGAATGACACGGAGCACCTAAACGCCCCCTGACGACTCCCTGAACATAGAACTGTTGAGTCTCTGCATGATCCCTCTCGACCCAGCCAATGTCAGCCCTCTGTGGGGCACGGAAGCCCGATCCGTGCCCCACACAACTGGCAAGCACACAATTCTCTACACTTTCTCTATCTTGGGACTTTCTTTCTCTCCGGTTTCTCTCGATAATCAAATCGGTTTTATTAAAATTACATGACAAACGCCAAAGCAAAGCACTATCAATTGAGATTATTATTATATTAATTATAGACATTTGCAGATAACTAGCAATAATTCTGCATATCAGTAATAATATCAGTGCTGTAAGCAATTGAGCAATATTGTAGTCACTCTCTAATCTCCCTCGTGCTCGGAACCTCTTGCTTATTCTTTTCATTTCCTCTTATTATTTAATGGCCAACGCTCACCAGTGTTCAGTTAATTTCAATTTGATTCAACGAACCAGGATTTATTGGCTTGCAAAGCAGTACGATAAAATATTGGAATAAATGTGATGTGTGTATCTCAATCGAAGGTCTTTAATTTAATGCTAGCACAACACAGTCTCACTGGCACTTTTGTCCCTTGTAGTTGTTGTAAACAGATTCTGTGCACGTTTTCTAAAATAGCTTCACATTCAGTGTTAGAGGCAGCAAGATATCAACATTGTATCTTGCTATCTTACAAAGCTGTCACTGCTACAGGAATCACCTGGTTTTGTTTGTGAACCCTGGAGCTTCAGGGCTACAAGACTGTTGCAGTCACCGGGGATAAGCTAGCTGTTAGGTAGAAAATAGCTGCAATGTGTAGGCTAGCTGACAACTTGTTGTCTTGTTTTTGTACATGTTTTTATAGAGGTGTATACAACATGGCAAGTCAAGGCAGAGTTTGGTCTCTGCAGACCAAAGAGCATTTTCCCTTAAAGCTGCAGTACACAATATGTTTCTGGGAACTTTTGAGGCGAGAAATATGCAATGCTGTAACCGAATGTGGATTCATA
This sequence comes from Bovichtus diacanthus, assembly GCA_943590825.1. Taxonomy (NCBI): domain Eukaryota; kingdom Metazoa; phylum Chordata; class Actinopteri; order Perciformes; family Bovichtidae; genus Bovichtus; species Bovichtus diacanthus. The sequence goes on along the minus strand of CALSBV010006670.1, from coordinate 1,167,458 downwards.
TTTGATCAGAGCTGCTTACTTTGAATGGAATCTTGGAGGGAGAGAGAAGAACGTGCACTACTGTCAGGACAAAGTAAGTTTCAGTAAATATAACAAAAAGTTATTTTTAATAAAGTTACAAACTGCAGCTTTAAAAATGCCATTACAAATGAGACATCTGTAACACTGTTATCAGGCAGTGTTACGGCAGCTACTTTGAAACTCTACAGCACAATATCACCCTTTTGTTGGATGCAGCATCAATGGCGATTTCATAGGAATGATTAGATTTTTAATTAAATTAGATTAGATTAAATTCCCCAATAGCAAGCCATCCTGACCTTTGAGAGAATGGAGATCATATTAATATCTTATCAACTGTGTTGCACCATCTAGTTTTATTGAACCTCCTCTGGAGTTTAAACTGTTTTAGAAGAGCAATGGTTTACAGACAGTTATGAGATTTATATATTTTAGAAATAATCTGTGTTGTCCCTTTAGTGAGCGAGCTAAACTAATGAGCTAACAAGCTTGCAAACTGACTTTTCCCTCTTCAATAACATTTTCACTCCTGAAATGGTGTAGAATGGTGAACAAAAAGCCAAAGTGGAGTAAACAGAAGAAAAATAAAATAGAAGCTAAAGAGCACATAAGTCCGTTGCTTTGGGTAAAACAAATGCATCCAAAACAAATCTTGCAATATCCAAAGAAAACTTCTCAACCACCACGTCTTTCATTTCAAATGCAGAAAACCAAAATGCATTTGTATTCATGTTTCTACAAGGATAATAAGATGAGAATTATAATGATCAATTATTAATGAATAATTTTTCCTTTTACAGTCACACTCTCATTCTCATGCCAGATACACACAGAGTGGAGCCGCTTATATGATTAGTTGGTCATTTTTCTGGTGCAGTACTAATAGTGGTACACAATTAGAGGCCTCAGTGTCATGTGATGAGGAAGTACATGTCCATGCTCTTCCTGTATCGTGAGTTTATTTTCCGCAAGTGATTGAATTACAAGAAATCACATTATACATTCATCAGGGGAATATTTGTCGATTGCTTGTCTGAGTTATTGGCAGGGAAAGGGCATTGAGAAAAGGAGAGCAGTGGAAAGCTCAACACAATTTAAAAGTAATGAGTGATAATATAAGTGTTTGATGAACTACAGCCAGATTGTTCACTTAAGTGTATATTTGATTGGTTTTTGGAGGTAAAGTAACCCTGATGCTTTCTGACAGATTTTTATTACAGATGACAGTTTTAAGGAGGTAATCTTTAACCTGTGGCAGATTGCATTTTGAAATAACCTTCCCTACACTGTCACCATGCAATTATTCTTCTGCCTGTGTTGTGGAGATAATAGAGAGCAGATCAGAGACTGGCAGAAAGATAGAGGCAGACTGACAGAGATAAGAGCAAGAGGGGGGAGAGAGCCTCGGGGCAAGAGGAGGTTGGGGGTTCAAGATCTGCCTTTAGATGTCATCATCAAAAAAAAACAACATCATTTTATTTCACTATTTGTGGAGTAAAAACTACATGGGAGAGATGACACGATATGAAACATATGCATCATCAATACTTAAGTAATTTAAAGCAGTGCGAGAGGTGGAAGGCAAGAGCAGCTGCAGGGGCCCCATGGGTCGGCCTGGGGGCAGAACACCAGTTCAAGACAGACTGAGGTTCTATCAGGAGTGTGTGACGTGTGTGTTTGAAGATGTTTCCATGTTGGGCACAGTGTCCATAGAGCGGTTCTTTCTGAGCGCCAGCATCTTTTTCAGTTGTTCCCAATGAAGAGAGAACGTGCGTCTTTTTTGGAGCGCTGCAACTTCTTTGTGTCGCAGCTCCAAGAGCTTCTAGTTGAAAATCTCTGAACTTGTCAGAAGAGATTGGTGACACTCTCTGTCACTCCTTTTCAGGCGATCCTCCGGTTGGGGCTCATGGTGAAAAAACAATGTCAGACAATAGATATTAATCCAAATAGATAATGCTAGTCTGTCATACAACGACAGATAGAGTGGTGATATGTTGTCAGCAGTAGCGCTATTTTGATAAAGCGCTGGGATGAAACCTTCTGCAGTGCCATGCATCGCTTTTGTGCCGCTATATGGACACGTGCCCTTAATCTTCAGTTGCTGTTGTCATGGACTCTACATGTCGTCCTTGTTCCTGCTGAGAAATCTCCGTGCAGTCAAGTTCACCCTATTTCACTTTTTTTATCTTTGCAGGCAAATGATGTGACCTCCTCTGATAGTGTTCCGGTGGGGGACAGATAAGATAAATCTGACGCACCTCATGTAATTCAAATGTACTGAAGAGTACTTTTTCCCTCAGATCTGCTGAGAAACAGGTGCATACTGAAGGATGAAGCTCACTGTGTACTCTTTTTACAGATAAAGAAATAATCAGTTTAGTAATGGAAATGTGTTGCTCTGTACATTTATATGTACCACACTAAGGCCATATGGTCTTGCTGCGTTTGTTCTTTTAATTACTCACGGGGAAGGCAAAATGTTGCCACAAGAAGCAGAAGGATTTTACATTGCCTGGCCGTGGTGTCTTGAAGAGTAAAGCTGCAGGCTCCCGATAAGCTATGCTGTGTCATCTTTGTAGTGGTGTTGTTGGGTTTTTTTGGAAGCGCTATAGTAGGCGGGGATGGAGAATCGGGAATCCTGCTTTTGATTTTGATGATCAAAATTGAAAACCCATTTTTTAAATGATTTACGATTTAGAATCTAAATTGTAACAACCCTAATAGCTGAAGAGCAGGCTGATAGACACACAGCTCATGAAACTCTTCATGTTGACGTTTGTTCCGCGTCAGAGATATGATTGAGCCATGGCACAATTGGAATAAGACAAGGAGCATGGACATGAGGGGTCGGACTCCAGTGTCAACAGGCATTCTGATCCAACTAGTCAAATCCTCACATAGCAGCCTTTGGTGTCTCAACCCTTCTTTTACGTGTCTCCTTGTGTTTCTTTCCTTTTTTGGGGGGGCTTTTTGGCCTACAATGGGACCTGAGGATTGGGATGGTGAGGTTATTTAGTTTGTCGGTCCAACACAGGCCGGGGTTCCATGACACTTAATGTGGGTGTTCACCTTTTCCTTTTTATTCTTCTCTAATATTAAAGAAACCCTGAACTCTGTTGAGCTGCTGTAGCCATGATGAACATATTTTACTGAACGTATTCCTGCTCTCCAGCGGATGGGACCTTTCTATGTTTCCTCCTTTAATTGTTGGGTTTCTTCTAGGGAGTGTTTCCTTGTGTGGTGCGAGGGTCTAAGGACAGAGGGGGTCGTATCCTGTACAGTCTGTAAAGCCCACTGAGACTCGTGTAGTTTGTGATATTGGACTGTATAAATAAACTTCATTTGATTTGGACAGTCTATGAGCCTTCCTCCAGTGCCACCCTCAGGACACAGGGTCAGCTTTGCAAAAAAGATGTATCTGACAAGTAGATTGCAATGAAATCCTCCGAGAATATTGATGCACCAAAGGTTTAGATTTTAATCAAAGTCTTAACTCCATATAAAGTGGTTTAGATAAACTGTTTTTGGTTTGTTTCAACCATTTCCCCAGATCTTGGCAATGAACTTGGTTCAGTGTTATTATAATGGGCCAAAAGTGCAAAATTAACCAGTATCATCCTTTAACATTAGACAATGGCCTAACTATCTTTTCATTGCCAGCAAACCACCCCACCAGCTCATAATGATGAGGTAATGATCAAGTTTTTCTCCTTCAGTCTGTTGGTCAGACATTTCTCAGCCTTTTTAGTTGACTTTTCAACAAATCCACATCAACCCCCGGCCAGCTTTCAGCAGAGACCTTGGTTAGACCTCGGCTATGAGTGTACCGTCTATTTGTCTGGCATACCGCATCTTCCCCAAGAGAGCCATTTCATTATGGCGTTAGCTGCCTTATTTCCGCTTAAAACTACCTCTCGCATAACAATCAACTTGGAATGTCTCATAAGAACACTGCATGATCTGTGTGTGTGTTCTCTCCCTCAGTATCTGTGTGGCGGGGTATTCCCAAGAAAGGGGTGTTTCTCTACCTCAATGAGCAAGAATAATGAGTTGCTGGTCCATTGAGAGAGGGGACAACTCTTATCATCTCGTTCTTCCCTCTCCTGCTATTATTTTCCAATTATCAGCATTTAAAATGTCTTATATGTACCCACGACCAGCAACCACACTCATAATAGCTTTGTAATTTACTAATTCATTTTTAGAATTTGAGGTATTATTTGATGAGCTACTTCAGCTCAGTAATTGGAAAGCAGGGAGGGAGGGCACATGCAATGATTAGCCAATTAGTTAAATTATCAAGCCTAGCAAGTCCCAAGCTCCTCCCGGTAAATGTGAATGTTCCAGCGTTGAGCTGATATTAGTTGACTTTATTCTTTGATTTTGCACCTTGTTGTGGGAATAGTGGTTCTTTGAATTATCTACTGTAAAAATGCATTAGCAGGAGTGCTGAAGGGAGAATTTCCATTACAGTTGAGATTGGCTCTACTGTGAAGGCAACTTTCATTATCTTTTCGAGAGGTTTGCATCGGAAAATATCCTCTGGCACGGCTATGATTTTTCAAAGACTACGTTCTGCTTTCTGCCTTCATAGATAAATAAAATAGAAATTCTAATGAAACTTTGACCCAGTGATATATTGTATTAGGCTTATGGTAAAGGATCCAGACCATTTGCAACATAATGAACTCTGAAGCCTTGTCCTGTTTCTTCTTATATCAATTGTATTATACTTCTCTAACTTAGTTTTGAAGCCCTGGCATCCAACATGATCAAGAATTGATTTTGATACATTTTCTGAAATGTTCAGCCTGCCTCAATGTGTCTTTATTTAACTTGTATGAGTTTTTTTAACCAAAGAATTTTCATCAAATCAGCATGATATCACAATGTGGGGTTGCAATGGGATCACACCAGCTGCGACGGCAAATTGGGCCAGGGGCGTGAAGTGGGGGGGCCAATGGCCCCTTGCCCAATTACTACCTCCCTACTTACGGCCTCCTTGCTCAAACCACACCCATCTTTGTACTCCACCTTGATTTTAAACTCAACTACACACCTGTAAAGTTTTTTGACTGCATCTTGCACAGTTGTAATGCTAACGTTATATGAATATGTCCAGAGACAGACAGACAAACAGACAGATATATAACTAGAGACCATCTTGCAATGGGATCACACCAGCCGCAACACCCAAATGGGGCAGGGGCGTAAAGTGGCCAATGGCACCATCCCCATTTCCTACCCCCCTTCTTTCTGCGCACCTGCTCGGACCACACCCATCTTCTAACTCGACCTTCATTTTGATCTCAACCACACATCTGTAAAGTTTCACGACTGCATCTTCCACAGTTGTGACGATATGACATTGACCAAATCTGTCCACAGACACACAGCTGCAGCCACCTAAAACTTCCCCTACAGCCAAATCTAAGCCACTGGGAGTCTGCCCCCCTCCTCCTGTTTCCTGACAGGGCGTGTCTTGATTCCACTATAAACACGGCCATTCATTCAATTGCAGGGTTTCAGCTTCATAAAAACACATAAACCAGCTAAAGTACACTGAAGAGCCATTTGTCAGACTTACAGTCTTTGATGGAACTTGTCAATAGTTATTATTCACATATTTTTAACAGCATAAACCCTGATTTTCAGTGGTGGAAGGTAACTTAGTAAATTTAATCAAGTACTGTACTGTCGTTTTGTGAGTTGTTGAGTTAAGGGAAACTTCATTAAGTTTAAAAAACCCTGTCTTTGAAAGACACAGCCCCCTTTGTCGGACCATCCCCATCTTCAAACTCAACCTTCATTTTGATATCAACTACATCTGTAACGTGCTGTGAATGAATCTTGCATGCTATGGTGGTGACATAATCTGTTTACACACACACACACACACACACACACACACACACACACACACACACAC
>CALSBV010006670.1:1139463-1150587 GCA_943590825.1 Bovichtus diacanthus | reverse complement strand
ACACACACACACACACACACAATCACACTGAGACAGCTAATTAGACTGCACGCTCAAGGTTTGTGCTTAATGACATCTGCAGATTTACACCTTACAATGTAAAGTGTGTGTACGTGTGTGCGTGTTTGTGTAGCGACATTTGCACATCCCTGCCATGACTGTCACTTTTCTGCTTCACAGTGTGTGTTTGTGTGTTGATGTCTCGACTTTTCCCCTGCGAGAGGGTTTCTAAGTTTGCCATTTCCCCGTCTGACAGCGGGTGTATGTGTGAGTGTGTTAATGCCTCAGTGTGCCAAGTGAGCATGGCATCCAACTCAGAGGAGGTGGATTTCCTGCTAATGCAGATAGTGTTAAGTGTTTCTGGCTGCCTTAGCAGTGAATTTATGATGGGGACCATGACTTTTTGGGCACTATCTGATGCAGAAGTTTGGCTGCAGTAAGTGTGCATTCCATGGATATACAAAGAAGACAGGATACCATGCTTCAAGATGGTGCACTATTCATTCGAGTGTAAGAGCTAACCAGGCTGTGTTGTTCTACCTTTATGAACAAAGCACTTTTGCAGCATACTGTTGTGTGAAGTTGCCGTATTGGTGTGCCTGTCTATTTTGTTCGAAAAGGTTTCGCTCACAAAACATTTTGCACAAAAATAATCACACACGCAGAAATAGAAGTGAAATGACCTACTGAGATTGTATTGTTATTTCTAATTAGATTTTCATGGAGTCAATGAGAAACAAGGAAAGGCTGACAGCAGGGTGGGCAGCGGACATCGTTCTGTTTACACCACAGTGCGTGTCAGGATGACGTGCTACATGTGGCCAGTTGTACAGAACATGTCTATGATCTGCGCGGTCATATCTTTTGGTCAGTAAACCTTCACACACATGGGCAGATGAGAACATTTTCATCACACATCTCTTGTAGCCGTTGAAATGATACGTCATATCAGAAGAATCAACCTGGTCTCACGCCCAACTCGTCAAATCTCGTCATGGTCGGTGTGGAAGAGATAGAGAGAGTGTGGGTCCCAACAGACATTCATGTTCCCCAGTCCTACTGGCTTTAGTGATGCCTCTGTGATGACACAAGTTCAAGCTCCATTTGTATTATGCATGTGCAGGTTAGAGAGAACGCATCAGCTCAGAAATAAAAGCACTAGTTGCATTTAAGAGCATTGGTATAAAAACATAAATAAGTTAAAAATGACAATAATAAGATAAATTGACATTAATACAATAGAAAGTAATGATAGTTAAAGTGACAATTAGTTGTAAAATAAAAAAGTGAAGACATAAGTGACATATAGTACTATATACAATACATAGATGAAAATGTAAAAGTGAACTGCATTTATATAGCACTTTTCCAATCTTTGTGATCACTCTTCAAGCTTTACAACACATGTCAGCATTCACCCATTCACACACATTCATACAGTCAGAGGCTGCTGTACAAGGTGCCACAGCAGGAGTGATAAACATTCACGCGCACACACTCAGGAGCAATTTGAGGTTCAGTATCTTTCCCGAGGACACTTCGTCATGTTGACTGCAGAGGTTGGGGATGAAGATATGGGATATGAGAGAATGGAATAAGATAATTAGATGGATAAATAAATAAAAATATAGCACCGTATACATACAGTATATGATAAGGAGTATTGTGTATGGCTCAATAGCAGCACTATAATGATGCAGTGCATTCTTATGAAGCAGTGAAAAGTGCAGACAGCAGGTAAGCAGGTATGTGATATGAGTGAATGAGTTGAGAAGCCTGAGAAGGTGATGGAGGAGAACAGTCTGCGTGCTGCGTGGCTGTGGCACCGCTTTTGAAAGATGTCCTGACACCATGAGGGTCACATGGTGGTTTTAGTAAAATGTCTTCACAACTCTTTTGATGGATTGTTATGAAATTTGACACAGACATCCACATTACCCACAGCATGAGTTGCACTAACTTTTGTGATCCTCTGACTTTTCATCAAACCTCAACATGTCAAATCTCTATATGTCCAATACTGCAAAACTAATAGGATCAGGCTCAGTGGTACTTTGTGTTTATTGCTAAGAAGCAAATGTAAGCATGCTAACATGATAAAATTAAGATGGTGGACACTGTAAACATTACATGCTAAAATGTTAACATTGTCATTGTGAGCCTTTTAGCCTTCTATCATTAGCATTTAGCTCAAAGCAATGTTAAGTAATGTACAGCCTCGATTAACATAGATCATCTCACTCTCAGAAAGAGTATTTCTCACTCTCAGAAAGAGTATTTCCCAAAATGTTAAACTGGTCCCCTTCTGACTCAGAAAGCAACGCAGGTTCTGGTCCAGGCTCTTGTCATCTCACGTCTTGACTCCTGCACCTCGCTCCTGCTGGACTTCCTACATCGGCCATCTGACCTCTACAGTTCATCCAGAATGCAGCAGCCCGACTGGTCTTCAACCTCCCCAGTTCTCCCACACTACACCTCTCCTTCCCTGGTTGACAGTGGCTGCCCCAATCTGCTTCAAGACTCTGGTGCTGGCCTACCGTGCAGTGAATTGATCAGGCTCTTCCTACATCCAGGCCATGGTCTAACCACACACCCCAGCTCGCTCACTTCACTCGGCATCTGCCAATCTGCTCGCTACTCTCTCACTCTGAGTGGGACCCAGAGACCCCTCAAACAGACCCCGTCTGTTTGCTATCCTGGCCCCTAAATGGTGGAACGAGCTCCACATTGATGTCAGGTCAGCTGAGAGTCTTCACACCTTCCAGACTGAAAACCCACCTGTTTCGACTGCACCTCGGTCAATAAAAAATAAAACATTTTAATTAAATAAGAATTTGTTGTACTTTTGCACTTGGTCGGCTTATTTGAAGCTATTGGTTGAGTTTTTATTCTATTGGTTGTCTTTGTTGCTCTTACTTTGGTTTGGCTTATTTGAAGCTATTGTTCTGCATGTATGATGTCACCTATATGAAGCTTATGTAGTTGCAAGATTCTCACTGTTCGGAGTCGTATCTTCATGATTGTTTGCACTTATTGCAAGTCGCTTTGGACAAAAGCGTCTGCTAAATGAACTGTAATTTAATGTAATGTAATGTTTAAAGTGTGTTTCAGTCATGGGGTTCTGTGACTACTGTGATGGATTACATCTAAATGTCACATAAGCTTAAACTGGTTTTAAACTCAACAGAAGGGCAGTACACTGAACAAAATCAATGCCTTATGTTAAAGGCAGATAATGACCTCTCTGAGTGTCATCATCCAGAGGTGCAGTAGCACTGAATGGCAGAGGTGATACATGTGCACTGTCACGCTGTACAACCCTGATGATCAGAGCATTGCAGGAGATAATGGCCCTCATGTACTTAGGCCTCATTTCCACTGCATGGTTCGGCTCGACATACTCACTTTTGGTACCAGGTCCTTGTCTATTTTATTCTCACCTAACCCTAACCCCTTTCAGTGGCCGCGGTTTCTCAGCTGATCGCCATAACGATAACTGCCGTGTCTTCTAGTATCAGCCCAGCTCGTATGGAACCTCAGCTGAGGTGGTACTAAAAAAAGTGCAACTTGTAAAACCATAAAAGGTTGAGTCAAGTAGAGGGTATTGACACATTTTTGTCAATGCCTAGTAAATGGACTGCATTTATGTAGTGCTTTTCCAATCTTTGCAATCACACACATGCATACATGCCATCGGGAGCAATTTGGGGTTCAGTAGCTTGCCCAAGAACACTTTGACATGCTGACCGGAGAGGCTGTGGATCGAAACACCGACCCTCCGACTGGTGGACGATCACTCCACCTCCTCAGCCACTAGTGAATACACGTGTAGCACACAGACCTCCAGTCACTCCAGAACTGCCGTGAGGGCTGATTTGCATGTACCACTTTAAAGGGAGATATCCCTGCCCTCCTAGCACTCATCTTCAGTAACACTGATGCTGCCAATGGCTTGTTTACCACACTGAATATGATTCTGATAATGTAGCCTCAGACTCCAAAAATGCACTAATTGAAACGAAAATATGGTTGCATGATAGTATAGGTTTGGAGCAATTGATGGTCTGAATTGAATTACTGCAGGCTATGATGTACCATAGAGTGTGTTTGAAAGAAAATGTCAAACAAGCACGACTGGAAAATGTAATAAATTAAGTCCATCAGCTTCTTTTACCATTCTGTTTGTCTGCAACATGCAGCAAGCTGCTTTGAAGAATGCCTACATTCAGAGAGGAGGGACCCATCCATCACAGTCAAGAGGGAAGCAATGGATCACATCTGCTGCAGAAAGAATGTAATAGTTCACCTCATAGAATTCTCTATTGCAAACATTTATTTATTTCCATTTCAAAGTTTACAACTGTGACTTCCTTCTTGTTTTAATTTTTTGAGCACTCCCTGACTTATAGAATGTAAGAATGTAGCTACACAGTTGTCCCCCAATCACTAATTTCTTCTGTTGTCTGCTACCATAATACATTAAACTGTGGCTCACACATTTATTCTACAAAACACATCATGCCTGTTGGCCGCCTGACCATCAAGTTATTGCTTGATGGGAGATATTTCCCAGATAAAATGAACTCCTACATGTTTGATGAACTGGCTCCAGTTCATTTATAACATGTGGCACTGCTCAGACTTCAGTCAGAGTGAAGGTACATAATGTCAAGTCTTACCAGTGATTAAAATAGTCCAAGAAATGGAACTAACAATAGACTAATGACACATTTACACTGAAATGGAACTTCACTAGACAAGATTGTTGATATTGAATTACTTTGTTGGCATTATTTCAATTATTGTTTTCTACAATGTGTGCACATAGCAAATACAGTACAATTAAGTTTAGGAAATGATAGTGGAAATTATATATCAGAAAAAGGTGGTATTGATGAGGTGCAAACTCCAGTCCCTTGCACTGAAGTCAGAAATATGTAATGGTCCTTTAAGGATGCAATTCCCAGGATACTGGACTGTCTGCAAAATATAATCTTAAATATTTAGTGCTGCAGTAATTCAATGAAGAGAGATTATCTGGGCGTGTTAGGTCATTTTTATTGAGGTTAGTTACAGAGAAAGGCTTTGACAATTAGACAATTACAACCAAGTATCTTTATTAAGTGTAGGACCATATGAGGACATCAGATAGGACAGGATCAGAAGACACTTTTGGTGATGGTACAGTAAAGTCCCTACATGTAAGGTATTCAGTTGAATCTCCAAGAGGTCATGATGGTGATAGCGAAGTGGTAGGTTGCACCATAGTAGGTCTGAAAGATGGAGCAAGAGTATTGAAAGGATATTCGGACAGCAGCATTCAAAGTCTGATTGGCAGAAGGAACGCTGGCAGAAATATGATTGGCCAGAAATAATGAGCAACAACAACGTGTCGGAAATTCTTCACACAAGAGAATTCCTAATAAATGAAATGAATTTCATTTTTTTTTCCTTTTTCTGAAATAGTGCACCAGACAAGCTGTCCACATCTGGAATACTATTAAATCATTAGGTCTACTGTATGTGGTAGTAAAGCACAAGAAAACAACAGCAGACATACTATCAAAGACTGTGTCCTGAAAACACATACTGTATAAGAGTAATACTGACCTCTGGCATGGCAGAGCTCTTTAAAACTACTCTGAACCTCAGATATCTGAACTTCCAGCAAGACACACACCAAGCCTATGGATGCTTATGACAATGACAGGACTGGTCTTTATGACAAGGTAAAGTTAGCTCTTTGATGGCCTATTGTAGCTAATGTGTGTACCAACCCATTTGATCCAGGCAGGCTCAACTGTTTTAGGAATTATCTGCTTTGTGTTAAGTTGTGCCTCTGAATGCCCTGGAGGCCGTGGTGGAAGGGAGGTCTTAGACACTGCTGCACACAGCTTAAAGAACCACCTTTAACTTGCGGCTCATCTCTGAATGGGGTGGCAAAGGGAGTTGAAATCCTTTATCTGACTTCACAATGCTTTGTGCTACAAAGACCCCAGGGTGTTCTACACATTACCTACATACATCACTGGACATGAGCTAGTACAGTTTCTGCTCATATATCTGTGTAGGGGAGAATGTCAATGCTGTTTTTTCTTATGTCCTAAAATAATGCCTCAGGTGTCTTAAAAACTCAGAAGAGGAAGAGACCAAAACTGCACTGGACCTGATGAATGAAAGTGACACAATTGCAAAAAAGCCAAATGTAGAAACAGATAACATTTCAAGAGACCACCATTTTGGGAACAGCAGGCAATATGCTATACAACCTGGGGCGATCAAAAGAAGTGAGACTTCACACAAATCTGTTTGTGCATATCCAGTTATACACAATAAGTGCTTTGTAGGTTACATCTTAAATGTCATTGATCATCATATTGAGTTTCTTTTTGCCTTTGAATCTGAGTTTGGTAATTTTGCCTTACCAAATGATTCATACGATAATTTTCTGATCTGTGCTCCTGTTGATAAAACGTCATCTGTTGGTTTCTTCCAAATTTGTGTCAAATCAATCATATAAAAATATTCACATTAGTTTTTTTTCTAAAAGCTTAATTGCTGAAGCTAAATTGAGTAGTGATAGGCAATTGAGGAAAAAATTATTTCACTTCTATGTTTCACCGTCTCACTCCTTCCATGTATTTCCAAAATATTTGAGCCTACGGTCTTCAATCAACTCTCTTCTTACCTTCACCAGAACAACCTTCTTGATCTGCACCAATCTGGTTTCAAAGCGAAGCTAATGTACTTGCAAGATCCTTGCTGTTCGGAGTTGTATCCTTATTATTGTTTGCACTTATTGTAAATCGCTTTGGACAAAAGCGTCAGCTAAATGAAATGTAATACGTTTAAACTGTTCCAACTTGATAACTGCATTCGCAAAATGCAAAGCAAGCATTTAGGGATTCTGAGCAGCTGCAGAAAAATATCATGATGGAGGAGCTGAAGCTGGTTATCCTAACTAACCTAAAGAGAAATAATGAAAGAAGAAGATGGGCTAGCAGAAAATGTGGGAAAAAGCAGGAAGAGTTCCTGGTAAGTCTTCAAAGCGTTTGATCACCAGTGTGAGTATGAGCTGTCACACACATTTACAGGCACACTTCACTCCCACACACAGTCATAGCATGTTGTTACAGCAAGAGTGCTGTCAATCTGGGAACAATTCCATTGGCTGTTTGTGGCCTATAAACACAGATTGTGAAATCACTTCAGCAGTCACATTTGCCTGAATGAAATGAGACCAAACTTTTACTTTCTGTAGTACCTGAAAACTCCATTAAAGTTTGAAGGGGTTGTACACCACCAGCATGCTCAGCTGATGGCCAGTGAGAGTTATTGTTATATTTCATGGTGGATTAGCAAGGTGGATAAAGCAAAATGTGCAATGGAAAAAGAGTAACATTAATTCAATTAATTAACAGATGATTTATCTTTATCAACACATGATTTGGTTATAGCTACCAGCAATGCCACTAAATCCCAAAATTTCCAGAGGAACTTTACACAAAATGTATTTGTATCACAGAGTCTAAAAGCCCTGACACACCAAGCCGACAGTTGGCTGTCAGACAATGTCAGGCTGTCAATGAGTGTTGTCTTTGCGATGTGTCTTGCAGCATCAGCACTTTTTGGCCCTTGTCGGGGGCTTTTCAGCTGATTTAACATATTGAGCTAATTGGTGAGCGAAATCACTCTGATTGGTTGTTCAGTTTAAGAGAATCCGTGCACGAGAAACAGGTGTGAGGAGAACAAACAACGAATTAAGTCAAGGCGACCCACACAGAGGCTCTTTTAATTTTTCTTCATTTTATATATTGTAATATTTTCAGAACTACATGGTTATCTGGAATGAAGCGGTGAGCGAGAGTGGTGTGAAATTGCAGTCTTCACGTTTTCCTATTTGAATGATGAATACAGACTATCACCACCTGCTGGTATGGAGAGGTATTTCCTCTCACGCAGGTGCGGAATGTAGGTGCTAGTTTGCCATTGACTGTAGTCTTAGTCTTGCGATGTGTTCAAGTGCGACTTTTGGCCAAGACGAGGCAACATAAGTAAATGGAACAGTCGGCTCAGCGCCACTAGTTTTTTGATGTCGGTTTGGTGTGTCTGGGTCTTGAGAGTAGCTTCTAATGACTACAAGCTCTACATTGCTGTCCTTACTACACTGAGCACACACCGTTTCAGACTGTTTGAATTTAATTGGCGACACAATTGTATATAAAGTAGATGCAAGTAAATGCAAGCAGAGGTAAATTCACCCAGGTGAAATAAAGTAAAAAAGGAGTACCCTCAATTACAAAAAAAAAAAAAGTTATGCTCAATTTACAATTTCAATTCATGAACATACAGAGACAAGAGAAATGGAGCAAGGTGTTCCATTTGCTGTTTGGGGTTAATAATTAAGGAAAGTAAAACATATTTGCTTTGTGCTCAGTCTGAACACATGAGAGACATAACTCATAACTGGAATAAGCAGTAATGTTACTAGTGTCCATCCAGTATAAACCTCCAGAAATACACTTAAAAAGACATTTCTTAAAACCTAAGATATTGCCTCGTGATCATCAAGTTTCAGTTTTTTACTGTATCAAAGCAATGCAATACTACAGGAAATGCTCGTAGCTATTATTCCAGCATGTCCTTTAATTGTGAAGTTTCACAAAAATGTAAACAGTATTAGGTTAGTGTAGAAATGTGATTATTACATTTGCTCATACCTAAAATTGTGAATGAAATGCTGCTGTTACTAAAAAGGTCTGAAATATGCAGACATTGAAAGGTTTACAGAAATGCGCATTATAAGTTAATACACTGAAGGAAATGTTTTTAGTCTCATATATCTTTTATATTTTATATTCTTTTTATATATATATCTTTTATGTGTGAACTCATGTAACCAAATGTTAAGAAAAGTACTAGTGGAAACTGTTGTATAAAAAGGTGTGCATAGTCTTGTGTGAATAGGGAGGTTACAAGACAAAGCTACAAGTCAGGGTTACAACAGCATGATACGCCTACTGCCAAAGGAGGGACTCGTGTTGCCAAGAGGCGTGGACACGCCTGTGCACCAACCAGAAACCAACAAAGAAGATCATGTTACATTGTTTACGTTTACTAACCAATGAGTGAGAGGCAGCGCC
Source organism: Bovichtus diacanthus (assembly GCA_943590825.1). Lineage (NCBI taxonomy): Eukaryota > Metazoa > Chordata > Actinopteri > Perciformes > Bovichtidae > Bovichtus > Bovichtus diacanthus. The sequence continues at coordinate 1,141,444 of CALSBV010006670.1, read as the reverse complement.
TCTAACAAAGAATGTATATCACTGTGCACAAAACTTGAATTGGGGGTTCTGAAACAAGCGAGAGACAGCTAACGACATTGCTCTGCTTTGTGGACTGTGGACCGCGATTTTCAGAAACCTCGGCCGAGATATACTCTCATCACAACTTTATACTAAATAAAACAACTTTACTATAACCTCATTTGACCAGAAGTCCTTACTGCTTTTCTCGAAGATTTTGAACACGACATTAGCAAAAGTTTTTACGTCCAGTCCACAGCTAACTGGCTGTTCCTGTTAACATCACCTAAAGTGTGATTGGAACTCTAGAGGCCAAACTCAAAACCCACTTCTTAAAAGGACATAAGAATATAATGACAAAGGGAGTTGGGTTTTACTCTATCAATACAATTAGCTAGATACGAGGCTGGCTTCCTCACCAGTCAATGTGAGTAACTGTGTGGGTCTCCAGACCAGCAGGTTCCCCAAGAGCACTGGGTGCACGGTTTCTCAGTTATTTGTAACAAATTAATTTGGCCAATTTGTTTTCAGTGTTTTCTAATGGGTTGATTCCTTTTCCTTTTCCTTTATCGAAACAATTTTCAAGGCTCTCTTGGCCATCCATCTGGAGAAGTAACTAAGCAGTTATTTTCTTGTCAGTAGAGGGATTAGAGGGAGATTTGCACCATGACAGACTCTACTATCAGTCTTAATCAGTTAGACCCTGAACCCTTCACTCTACACATCCCAACACACACGCATGTACGCACACGCAGGCACATGCACTTGTCTTTGTATTTCAGCCTAGGGTGGTGGTTTGTATATATTAGGCTACTGGGCTATGAGTGTAATCTGACAACGTTTGAGAGCCAGAGCTCTCCTAGTCCCCAAATGTGCTGCATCTGGCAAACAGTGGGGGAAACCGGGGTCCACAGGGAACCAGCCAGCTTACTGGGCTGCTGAGGAAGTCCAGGTCCAAGGGACCAAGCTCATGAAAGATGCATTAATGTCGCTCTCTTTGTCTCTCATTGGACTTGTAATATGGTTGCTGCTCCCTCAGGGTTTGTATCTGTAATTTGACTCGCATCCTTTCTCGTCCTGTGTGTGTGGTGGACGGATGTGCATGCATATGTGTGTCTGCATTATTCATCTCCTCTGTCTTCTCCTTGTTATGATGACACTGGTAAAGGCTTTGAAGTCTTTTTATGTGTTGATGCAGGTGAATCATCGGTGCGTCGCCATGCTTTTGTCATTCTAATTAGCAATGGGCTCTCATTACGAGCTGGGTAGGCGACTACAAATAGCACAGCAGACAGTACAAGGAAACAATGTATGAAAGAGTGGATCATGCCTGCCGTGGAGTGGGAGGAGAGTGAAACCCCTGGGTAGTGCAGCTGGTGACAGCTAGTCAAAGAAACAAATCGACACTGTTGGACCACCACTGCTTATTTCAGTGAGAGTAGCACTTGCAAATAGATCTTTGTCAGTAGTTAGCACAGCCCAGCAGGAGTCAAAGACAACATAATTTTCTGTTTCTTAAAGTGAAAATTTCATACTACTTGGGTCTTATTTGTGTATGTTTTATTCCTATCATTAAAGTGGCAACAGACAAGTTTTTTCTTCAACGTATCAATTTGAAGTAAATGTTGATTGCACACTCTAATGGCTACACAATCTGTGTTAAGTTTGCTTCCCTATAATGCCTTGCTTTCACTAAGCAATTCTCCCTGCCAGTGGGTACGATCTCCCCGGAAAATGAAGGCTGCATTTACGGCACAAAGCCGTAGTGTGTCCTGTGCTGTGTTGCCCACTCTATTCCGATGAAAGTAGCTAGCACTAGCTTCAAAAGTCACCTCATGAGGTGATATGCTCTTTTGCATATTGACAATGTCATCACACATAATTAGCATGAAGCGCAGTAGTTTCTTGATTTTTCCCTAATTGTCTGAATAAGCCTCCTCCGAGAACCATCACCTTACCGTGGTGGAGGGGTTTGGGTGCT
>CALSBV010006670.1:1112546-1129463 GCA_943590825.1 Bovichtus diacanthus | reverse complement strand
ACACACACACAGTGGAGTGACAGAGTGAGCGTCCAGCTCCATGTCTGATGGGTTGGAGGTCAAACAGGAAGCGTTTCAGGGTCAGGGACGTTTAGTCCAAACACTCTCAATTAGCCCAAAAGGTTCAGCCACATGGTAAAGCAATGATATCCATCTGCTCAGTGGAACAACACACACACACACATACACACACACACACACATGTTGAACAGCTATGATTGTTATGATTCTGAATTTCCTTGCTTATTTTCCAAACAGTTATGACAGTAAACAGTTATCTAATTATTTCTCACTACATGCTAGCAAATGTAGAATTTAGCCTGCAACAATTACAGTCAAATCAAATGTAACTGTAAAGTGAAAGGATCAGAATGCAAGTTTCTGTCTTTATGAAGGACAAGTAGCACATAAATGTTAATAAGATCCCTTCAAATATAAAAATTTGAATACCTTTGAAATTAATCCAAAATGTATCAGGAAGCACTGGTGTATTATATGAACACAGAGTGTACTTTTGGTTTATAATCATGCAACACAGTACTGAACTAACTGTCATCGTGCTAGCTTCTTGGCAAAACTGGTTAAATATTTTTTTTTTGCCAATTTCTCGTAATTCAAAATACCAGGACTGAACGACCATTTCCTGAAGAAATCCTGTGATTGTTGGCTCCCACATACAGTATGAGATGCTGATTGGCAATTATTTGAATGAATTTTATAACCACAGGAAAGTCATTGACCTTATTGTATTGACTAAGTTATAGATGGATGGGGTCTTTGAACGCTTCACAAGTAGGCTTAATGCAGGGGAACTTTTTGACGGACCCTGTGTAATCATTTTTATTAATTCAATTATATGGCAGCATTTACTCAGTATTATAAGAAACTTCGTCCATAAGTGATTGCATACCTCACAGTTTATACCCAAATTGCAGCGCTATTCCAAGAAGGAGTGTGTTCTGAGACCAGGAGCAGCAGAGAGTAAGGTGTGGAGGTCATGCAGCAAACAAAGGTCCTTAACAAGAAGAAAATAGGTTATTAATAAAATCAAAATGGAGACTGCCGTGCATATTCCGACTGACCCGCTTTTGTTCAGAGTACAGTGGATGCAATACAATTAGTCCTGCTTTATATCCAGGTAGCAGTGGCAGCTCACAGGCCTCTCAGCAGGGGAATGGCACTGGAATTATTTCCTCCACAGAAATGTCATTATTCTCGTATTGATCTCGACAATGGCACTTCAAATTATGAAAGCAACCTGTGTGTTTCTGAAAACGTATAAGTCATGCCACTAGAAGTGAGTGCTTCACCCCTGAGGAAGCCATTAGCCGTGCCTAAACACCCAAAACACCCCTCAGCTTTGAGGCTGCCACAATAAACACATTGATGCCTATTTAATTATGTACTTACTTTGCTTCTTTCCTCACATTTTTTTCATAATCTTAAATGAGATGTTAAAAGGGTCTGTAAAAATGTAATGTAAAATCACATAGAAGTGAGCCTAAGGTGACCTCCGATGTAAATTGAAAAATCAATCAGACAACTGCAACTTCTTCAGAATCCTGAGAGAGGAGAACACATCACCTGAGTTCTCAGAGTTTAGCACCGGCATCCAATTAATCAAATAATTGATTTCAAAATATTACTATTAACCTACAAAGCTCTGAATAGTTTTGAGCCCAAATACATGTTGGATATTCTGCTCTGTTACGAGCCACCCAGAGCTCTTAGATTATCCGAGACGGGCTTGTTCATTGTCCCCGGGGTCAGAACCAAACACACAGAAGCAGCTTTCAGTTTCTATGCTCCGCAGATCTGGAATAAACTTCCAGAACACCTGAGGTCTGCCCCAAAACCGAGTTCTTTTAAATTGAGGCTTAAAACATTGCTGTTTACCACTGCTTTTCCCAAAGCCGTTTAAATATTTTACATTACTATAAATACTGTATTTCCAATGCTCATTTTATTTATTTTCTCTCTCTTTGACAAATTGTCTTGTTTCACATTGAACTTGTTTTGTATGATGCTTTGTAAAGCACTTTGAAATGCATTTGTATCTAAAATGTGCTTTATAGATAAACTTACCTGCTCACCTAAAATCGAAATGAATTTCTAAATTAATTGTGAGAAAAAATATATATTATATTATAGTGCCCAATAGAGCCTGTAAACTCCCCCATATCCATAACAGTTGAAATTCAACAAAGTAGCTGAGTTTTAATCCATTAACAATGAGCTGGAAGAAAATATGGGGATTTGGACACCCTTTAAGGAACTGTTCAATATATTGGGAAATATGTTTATTTGATTTCTTCCGAGAGTGGGATGAGAATATGGAAACTAATCGCAGTCAAAAATAAGTAAATAAAAGTATCTCTCAAAATGTTGAACTATTCCTTTAAAGGCCCTGTTGTCATGAAAGAAGGCACTGATGCACAACGCTGAGCACTGGATTCCGTAGTCAACTGACAGTTATGTTGTTATGGACTGTACTCAGAGCAGCGTCTCCAAAAAGAGACATTCTTGCCTGGAAGGTGGAGTTACACAGTGGGAAGATGCCTAAATGTGTTGCCAAGGGAACGTCATCTCTGGAGACAGTCGAATCCCTGTCTGTGTGATTTTAAATGTGTCATGAAATGTGAGAAACATTGTCATAGAAAACAGTGATCCACATTTAACATATTCTGCTTGACCACATAGTTTTTGTTGCAGCTGTATGCATACTTTGATGGAAATCTCTCAGAAAACCAGCAGTAGGAATCTGTGCATGGTTGCAGCTGTTGGTACAGGAGGGATGCTGCCTGGGCTGGGAGGTCTTCACGGAGTTCTATGATGTTGAAAGTACATGGAACTTCAGATTAGAGGTGCGTGTCTTCCAGGATTTCACTGCTTGTGTATCTATTTGTAATGCAGAGGATATCTGCAGACTGAATCACAGTTTTACAACTGCCATTATTAAAATGAAATGAATGTTGTTGTCTTGTACTTTCCTTCAGTTGGTACTGTTTGGATTCAGAACATCCAGGCAGGCTGGCGGAAAAATGTAACCTGAGGGTGAATACATATGGTATGGCTTTCTGTTGAGTACATATAAATGATTAATTATATCAAATATTATCATTATCATTATTATCAAATATATATATATATATATATACAGTATATACTAGCTTGTAGGGAAGTATGTGTGTGTGTGTTTGTGTGTGTGCGTGAGACTGTGTATGTGTGAGATTGTGTGTGTATGTGTGTGAGATTGTGTGTGTGAGATTGTGTGTGTGTGTGTGTGTGTGAGATTGTGTGTGTATGTGTGTGAGATTGTGTGTGTGTGTACGTGTATGTGTGAGTGTGTGTGAGATTGTGTGTGTGTGTGTGAGAGTGTGTGTGAGATTGTGTGTGTATGTGTGTGAGATTATGCGTGTGTGTGAGATTGTGTGTGTGCGTGTGTGTGTGTGTGTGTGTGTGAGAGAGATTGTGTGTGTGTGTGTGTGTGTGTGTGTGCATGCCTGTGTGTGAGATTGTGTGTGTGTGAGATTGTGTGTGTGTGTGTGTGTGTTTGTGCGTGTGTGTGAAAGATTGTGTGTGTGTGTGTGTGTGTGTGTGTGTGTGTGCGTCTCTATAAAAGTCCTACATTCACATTGTTCTCCTCTAACTGCAACATATAGACGAAGCGCACTTTGAAGATAACATTTCTTTATTAATCCCGAAGAAATCCTTGTGCCAGAGATTGCTCAAAAATGACAACAAGATAAGAATAAAAAACACAACAAGAGAGAACAGTTATCAATATAAACTGTGTAAGAGGTAATACTAAAACCAGTGCAACATAGAATAGCAATCAGAGTAAGATACATTTAGTACATTAAAAGTAAAAAGTAAAAAGTAATATTGCCCATGATATTGAGAGTAATAATAATCATGGCGCGCCGCTTACCTGAAAGCTATGCTGACACTGTTTCTGCTGCCGCTGCTCCTGCTGTTCATATGGCATGTAAAGTGTCCCAACTCCACCCCAGCATCCACCTGTTGGCTCTACTTCCCCCTCGTCACAGATTCCCTGCAGTGCTGAGCTGGTGTTTCCTTGTGAGGAGTAGCGAGGTCACCGCCTACATGCCAGACATTAATGCAGTCATAGCTTGTCCCTTCACATTATAATGCATTCCACATGAGTCGGTTGTCCAATAACAGCGTTTTGTCTGGTGAAAGGGTTAATTCATTTATTTTGCTTGAATTAATTATGAATTATGATGAAGTTGTGTTAGAAATAGGGATTTTGTTTCATTAAAATTAAGGGGTTTCATTTTTCATCACCAGTGCGGACTTACCCATAGGGGACTGGTCATTACCAGTAGATATGACTCACTTTCATTGGGATTTAAATAGGCTTTATATTCACATTTTTATAGCCAAAGAAAATTTCTGAAACAATGCAGGATTCGGCCCATGGGCACTATTTGCACATCCTCTACTGTATCCAGCGTTGAGACAGTGTGGGTTTAGTTGCACTCTTGTCTCCCTAAATCAGAGCCAGCTAAAGATCCACTGGGGAGCCATTTTGTTGTGGAAACCCCATGGGGCCTATTCTCTGCCTTTTTAAACCAAAGGACTTCATCCAGAGTAATCCTTAATTAGGCCTGTGGCATTTTAGAGCACACTCTCACTGCACTCACCTCGCCCTCCTGCCTGTGCACAGCAATGCTTTAAACAGTATTGATCTATGGCACTGCAGGGCGCTGCTTTATGTTTGCGCACACCAACATGCATATATGTGTGTGTGTGTGTGTGTGTGTATGAAACACACTTGACTTGGAAACAATTTGAAAGCGTGATTACAATCTAGTTTGGTGACCCTTCATCCACCCGAACAAATGAGGGGCAGCTCTGAATAATGATTGGGTGAATACTTTGAACTACTTGATGCAAAGGCAGAGTATTGGAAGTGGACAGGGCTCAATGCAAACCAAACTAAATGGGTTGAGAGTGGGATAGTGTGACAGATGGGTGTGAGTGTTCCACATTGGGGAGGTTAGTGGGCGGCCGCCACCTCCAACAAGTGATTGACACTCATTCTCACACACGGTCCTGCAGCTTCACCTCATATTGCATGCAACATGAAACACACATGCTGCAAACACAGTGCCTGCAGAATGTCAATCCACACCAGCAGTGTTTCTTAAGCATTGTGAGAGCGTTTTATGTCTGTCGTTTATCTCATGGAACAGAATCAAATTCAGGAATGCTCATAATCCACATGTGATACATGTAAAGACGCAACCCTCCATGTGTTTCACGGTAACAATTCTACTGTACATCGTCTCTAGTCAGCCCTGTAAAGACATTGTGTTTGCATTGATTATAGAGCGTAACAAACTATTGCACTTTTAATCTATCAGCCAGAAACAGTAGCAGTGTCTTACTGTAAACTACGTGTTTCTTCTTTGCCAGTTTCTGTGCAAAACTATCGACCATTTAAAGGTCTGTGTGACGGAGGCTCTGTCTGACGGAGGCGGCTGCTGAGAGCCTCTCTGTCCTCCCCAGCGGGCTGCTCTCCTGGCTGCGCCGCCACCGGGAAGATGAGACGAATATGCTTCGTTTTCCAGTTTCTGCCTCTTTGGATTTAGTCCAATAAACAAACTAACGTAACATTAACATCAGTACCCAGTAAACACAGATGATCAGCTCCACGTGAAGATTATAAGACAGCAGAGTTTTCTGACCTGCTCTCAGAGTTTCAGCAGTTTGGTTGAATTTTGGTAATGTTGCCCTGCTGACTGACTGACAGGCATTACACAGGAGTAAATGCAATACACAATGTGAAGAATACATTAGAATACAATAAAACTAAAACTAAAATATGAACATTAGAGATTATATTGACCAAGTTTAGAGGTGAAATACTGCGCCCTATTGCTTTGGAGCAGGTTCTGAATTACACATTGAACCTTTAAGTAATATCCAGGGCTCTGATAAACACTCATGAGGCCTAGTCCACACAATTGAAGCACTGTCAGCACCAGTGGATTGGTCGGGCCACACACACACATGCGCACACACACACACACACACACACACATTGCATGGGGTCTGTGTTGTGGGAGCAGTTCCTCAGTATAGTGGAAGAGTAACTAGTAACCAAAGTGGTTGCTGTGGGTACTGGACAACCAAAGTACTGGACACAAAATTTTCATCTTTGCAACATATACATAAAAAGTCAGAGGCTCACCAAAGTTATTACAATTCATCATAAGGAGGACGTATTATAAGAACCACATTTATTGGCAATCCATCCAATAGTTGTTAACGCAGTTCACAAAAAAAAAACACAAATTGTCAGCCCACTGGTGGAGCTACAGAAAAAGTCAGAAGATCATAATATCCTTTCCTGGAGACATTATCCAATGTTTATCTAGATATTTCAACAGCTAGCATGGTGAAAAAAGTTAAATACCCAGCAGACAAATGTTTGTTGATGTGTGTGGTCCTGTTAGCTGCATCATGAAGAGTTACTGGCATCTAAATATCTTTCTGATATGTGTTTAACAACCTTTTTCAAAAGTGTTAGCTTTTAACATCATCTTCTGGTTGGTTTGATGAACTTGATGACATCCTGATCCCAGTCTATGAAATACTTGCAGGGTGAATACACAAATCCTCTTGGATACACACACATGCACACGCACAAGCCCACTTACATATATACACACACACACGTATGCAGGCCCTAACAGCAGGATGGTCTTATGCTGCTTTAATCCTGTATCCATGGAGACCAATCTGTCCATCGCCCTAGGGACAAGAAAAGATCAGCCAGCATCTGTTTAGCTGTACTTCTGTCCAGCTGTACTTCTTCTTTCTGTGTGTCAATCTAACCACGAGCTGAATTTTAGAATAACAACCAATGACATGTTTACATTAACAACTGTCCATTTTGTTATTCTTTGAAGTTCATTTATACAATCCAATCGCAGTTCAGGTCTGACAGGGTTAACAGCAACCGATGTGTTTCACAGTGGAATGATTACGGAATGAACCAAACAATTAATACAGAGCAGTGATAAAAAACTAAGTGCAGATATATCAAAGATCATCTATGGAAAATGCAGTGCAAATACACCACAGCAATGAGCTTTTAACACAGAGCATATAGGGAAAACTGTTTTACAAAAAAAAGATCTTGAGAATTACGTATTAAGTAAACTTTGAATATCATAAAATGAAAGGTTTCTAAAAGTAGAGTTTAAATCATACCTCTAGAATCTTCCCTCCTGGACCTGTAGGCCTCCAGGACCCTGAGGCGAGCAGGAAAGGATGTGGCTGAATGTGGGTTTGAATCACTCCACTCTGGCAAAACCTCACACCACAAGAACAGTTTCTGCCCGGGCCCCGACTGACACTGACTCTGCACCATGGACACTACATGTTATATTAACCTAAAGACTCAACATCTGGTACACTGTTTGGACTATCATCTCTGTAAATAATTGAACATAATCTCTCTACAATACATGTTAACATTTACCATTTACACATTCCTATTTTTTGTACAATCCTGAATAAAACTATTCAGCTCTTCATTTTTAAAACATATATCGTACATATTTGTTTTAAAGATCTTTTTCACATTGGTTTTGTCAATTTTTCTTCTTTACTCATGTGTCTACCACTGCAGCTCCCTCCTGCTGGACTTCCTACATGTGCCTCTACAGTTCATCCAGAATGCAGACTGGTCTTTAACCTCCCCAGTTCTCCCACACTACACCTCTCCTCCTCCCTTCACTGGTTACCAGTGGCTGCCCCAATCTGCTTCAAGACACTGGTGCTGGCCTACTGTGCAGTGAATGGATCAGTTCCTTCCTATATCCAGGCCATGGTCAAACCACACACTCCAGCTCGCTCACTTCGCTCTGCATCGGCCAATCTGCTCGCTGCTCCCTCACTGTGAGTGGGACCCAGAGACCCCTCAAACAAAACCCGTCTGTTTGCTATTCTGGCTCCAAAATGGTGGAACGAGCTCCCCACTGATGTCAGGTCAAGGTCAAAGTCTTCACACCTTCCGTCGCAGACTGAAAACCCACCTGTTTTCACTGCACCTCGGCCAATAAATAAATAAAAAATAATAATAATTATGTTCTTTGGATGTTGCACTTACTTTGGTTTGGCTTATTTTAAGCTATTGATGTACACTTAAATGATTTCACCTATTTAAAGCTTATGTACTTGCAAGATTCTTGTTGTATCCTGATGATTGTTTGCACTTATTGTAAGTCACTTCCGACAAAAGCAACAGCTAAATGTAATGTAAAGTGATGTAAGTCTTGACTGTTACACTACTTGCTTTTATCTTTTCTTTTCTCTAACAAAAGTTTATTGTATGCACCAAACACCGAGGAAAATTCCTTGCATTAGAAAACGTGCCCATAAACTTGATTCTGATTCTGATATGTATGTGTAACTCCCTATAAGACAACACATTGACATTTAAACATGTTGCTGAAACAGAACGAGATGCAGTGTGTTTATTAACCAGCCGTTTCCCCCTGCTTCTGTTTGCTAAGCTAGGCTAACCACGTCCTGACTCCAGCTCTGTCCATAACCCACATGTATGTGACACATAGCTGTCTGAACATCTCACTCTCAAAGACAGCCAATCAGTGGACATGTATTTCCCAAAATGTTCTCTTCTAATACTAAGTGGAGTTATGGATTTAATACGCTTCAAGCATCACACAATTCCCCGAAACCCACGGGGAGATTATAACTGATATTAAACATGACAATCATCTCATCATGTTATTTCCGTATTTTTGCACAGCATGTTCTTTAAGTTGCTTTAATGTATTACCACTTTTTTTATCATCAAATTACTGTAATCCAGACACATGTAACCCATCACTCTGCTCCCTCACAGGTTGTTTCCCCAAAGGCAGAGCAGACAGGAAGCAGATGAAGAATGAAGGCAGAGTGTCGGTGAATAAAGATGCTAGAGGCCCCTGCAGTCTTTAATGAATGTGTATGGGCCGTATCGGTGACTGTGCTCCACACTGGGACCATTTGATGGCGAGTTATGTCTGAGAGAGGGAGAAAAGAGCAGAGTGAAATATGGAGAGGCAGCCAGAGGTGGACCGAAAGAGGGGCAAATGGAAAAAAGACAGATAGACAAACTGAGAGGTGGAGGGAATCTCTCTCTGTCTGTCTGTCTGATTCTGTCTCTCTGTCTTCATCAAGCTGTATCTGTCCATCTCTCCTTCTCTCCATCTGTCTCTCTATCTATTTATATCACATCCCTCCATTAGTCTCTTCCTCCCATCCCTAACTTCACTCACACACACACACATACTCACACACTAACACATACACAGACACACACATAAAAGATTCAGTGTGTGCAAATAACTGCTAACGTATGTCTAGGAAACCAAACATCTGTTATGATTTATTTACACAGTTAGTACAATTTTGCTTCAGTTTCAGCTGTAATGATGGACCCAATGGAACCATGTTAAAGGATCATTCCGGTTTGATAACACTTTATTTTAGAAGCAGTGCATAAGCAATGAATGAATGGTGTATAACACACAATTAAACACAATAATGTGGTTGTAAGTACATATATACATACGTATATGACCTCAATAAGTGCAACTATTATTAGCTTTCTTGTACAACAGACATACGTACATGTATTGACGTCATACAATATTCTGTAGCTGTGCTGGCATAAGTTTACCTCACAAGGAACAAACATGGACATTTGTGTCATGTTCATTATGTAATTTAACTTTTACATGTAAAAAAACATGGAGTTCGTATTTGCTATTTTTTTTACACATATAGTGTAAATGCATTTTGTCAGTAAATAATGTGACAAAAAGGGTTCTTTAATGTAAAAATAATTCATTAGTTCTGGGCCCAGGTCTGTGTCGGGCTTCATTTTAGAGCTGCAATGATTAGTAGATTAATTGATTAGTCAAACAGAAAAAATATAGAAATATAAGATTATAGAAATACAAGATTATAGAAATACAACATCATAGATTCGGTATAGAGTACGGCAGTCTATAGCCTGCTCGGTGATCTTCTCTTTTTAGGACCGTGGCTGGACAGAAAGAGGACAACTTTCAAAAAGACTTGTGAAAATGTTTTATCTGAAACAATTAAGAGTGAGGGACAAAAGCAGCATGTTTAAAGTGAGGGGGACAGTGAAAATAATCTTGATTTGAAGCCCGACTTGATATGAGTGTTGATAGCCTGCAGCAGAGATCAGCAGCGTCGTACAGAGATCTGTAAACTCACCTCCGTCTAACTCCACACCCCCAGATCATTTGACTTTCAAACTTGTAGGCTTCAGACCCAACCCATGCTGACACGAGTGACATCACTTGAGAACATTCATCAGATTTTACACCACTCCCTCTGAAGACACTAAAGGCTTATACAACTTTTTTTTCAGTAGAACTCCCCAACACTTGGTGGAAGTGGAGTCAAGACATGTTAGCCTAGCTTAGCATAAAGACTAGAAGGAGGAAACAGCTAACCTGGCTCCGTCCAAAGTTTATTACGATGCTATGAAAACCTCTAAAGCTCACTCATTGGTGTACCTTGTATATTTACACTGTGTACAAATAGAAATGTGGAACCAACAATGTGTATTTTTAGGGGGAGCTTTACGTGCTTGAACTATTTCTTGACAAATAACAGCGTATTCATCCGCAGTGTGCAGTGTTTCCAGCTGTAGTGCAGGTTGCCAGATATAGTCAGTGAGCAAGGTTTTGGTTTTGGCCTCCGTACCAATCGTGACAACCTCACAGTGTACACCAGCCTGCAGGAGCTGCACACAGTCACTGCACCTGGATGTTGTTCACAAAGTAATCTAGCATGTAACTCCCAAACAACAAATTGCCCTTGCCCTTGTGTGCAGATTAAAACAAAGGAGATACGAGTTTATGAGGTGTTAGTACTCATATTTTTGAGGCCAGTGTGTTTAGCCTGCTTCCTGTTTGTGCTAAACTAGACTGGTTTGGATGCCGAGACCCTTTGAAAACGAAGTCTATGGAAAAGTTAGTTATATGTAGAAAAGTTTGTTATATGTAAGCTATGTGGGATTTGTGATCAAATCAGGGAGTGTATCTTTAAACAGGTTAGTGATCTGTGAAAGCCCACATTTATAATCCGCTTCCCAACTCTGCGAGACTGTGTGGCAATCCGTAGCAGTGTGATAACAGGCGTCGCTGCCCTCCCTCTTCCTGCTGCGTGGGAATATGATTGTATTGTAATATTCCTGCTGAGATATCCACCACACCGCTGCTTTTCATTCCACCTAAATTATTGTCCTGTGTGTTAAATGCACGACCCTGATTGTAATGGCTGCCTCCGACTGTTTATTGGCACACTCTATGGTGGCAGTCCCTGCTACTATCTCTTTCCCTTACACACACCAACACACATTGATAGATTTGTGCAAACGCAGATACACACTGCTGCAGACATACAGCGGCGGAGCATTAGCCCAGGTAGCTCATTAGCATATAGATGTGTTCCTGTGTGAGTGTATTGTGATGTGGTTGTGTGTGGAGAATGGGGGTAAACTTGTGCAGACTTAATATGCTTGTCATGCAGACTGGGAGACGATAGTGTGCTTTGTAAATGTTGTGCCAGTTGCAGATCGATCAGTGAGATACCTCACTTCACCCCCCCTCTCTCTCGGTCTCTGTTCTTGACATTAATTAAACGTAAACCTCCCGCCATCTGCTGCCACTTACAGCGACTGACCTCCTGACCCGGAGACTAGGCTCTGCATCCCTTATATTTGTGTCATGCTGCGACACACATTTGTGTTACCTCCCCTGTTTACATACATTATCTTTTTTAGCATAGCATATTAATTACTAATAAATGATCTCTATATTATTCCATGTGTTGCACACACTATACATACATATATATTAGCGAGTGACAGCATGTTCGTTTGTGTACCATTCCCTTTTGATTGATAAAGCACAAGTTATAACTCAAAATAGCATTCACTATGAGGGGTATATATATATATATATATATATATATATAAATATATATATATAGCACACACTCTTATGAGTGGTTCACTGTCTAGTAAGCCTTACTGGAAGCATGGTATGATCATCATTGCTTTGCTGTCACTGTTAACAGAGATGTAGTAGCATGCTAATTTTTACATGCTAAGTATCCAATAGTTGTTCATATGCATGTTGTCAAACTGTTACAGAGTGTGTGAACAGATGAGTTTCTGGCGGCCAAACTATATTTATATTACTCCACTAGAGTCTGACTATACCATGAGCAAAACAGCCTCCAGCTACTTTCTTTCTTTTCCAATCAAGCTTAGTAAGTGAGCTCTATGTGTGTGTGTGTGTGTGTGTGTGTGTGTCAAACACCTGTTTTTACGTGGAGACTTTTAATCCAGCAATAATCTGATTAAGACCTGAATCGCCTCATTAGGCAGTAAACATGTCTCTGTCAGAAAGGGTGAGAAAAGTGACCCCAGCACATGCTGTTGGCCGGGATGAGAAGATGGACCAAAGGTCAGGTTAGAGAACACACAGCCTGTCTGGATCCTCTCTCTGTCCATCTGTGTCATGGAGAGCCACACGACCTACACTCAAAAAGCTGTTTTATTCATTCAGTTCAGAAGTTATTTCATTGTACAAAGGCAGACATCATTTAAAAAAAAAAGATTCAAATCAAGAATTCTTTATCATTACATACGACAGAGCAGGGCTTCAGTCCTGTATGGATTACTGAAGGGCCCAATGTGGCCTTCACCTACAAGATGTCCCTCAAAGAGAGACGTACAACCAGGAAGAGACTCAACATGACCCAAAGAGACAAGAAACAAGTGCAAAGAGACACCTTCATATTAATCAAAGTGTCTAAATATAAGAAGAAAATATGTACACTATTTCTTAAACAAAGTGTCTAAATACATCTTGTGACATGAGATACAAATATCTTGTTATCGTCTTGAGTAGTATACGGTACATAGTGTTCTGATAAACGAGAACCCTGTGGAGGTATTGTCTCCTATGTAAATCCATCAGATCCTGTCCTCCTTCTGGTGATGGAACAGTGTTGTGGTAAAAGCATCTTGTTCTTTTTCAAATCAGAAATTGACTTTGGTGACATACATGCAGTGTATGTCTGTACTCATCTGCTGGTAGTCTGCTGGCTTGTTACCGCATAAGAGTCTGATTAGAATAGGAACATGGAAAATAAACACTTCATTTCTACTTACAGTGTACTCAAGGTTTGAGGAATCATTCACTTCTCAGCCTCATCAAAGTCAAAGCCAAGCACACGTCTGACAGCAGAGACCAGAGGTCACGTGTCCCTCCTGTGAGGACAACTGAGCCATCTCCATTCACTCCTGAAGATAATAAAATGTGGTTGAAAGCACTCTAAAAAAGAGCTATTAAGTGAATTAAGATTATTCTAACTACTATCCAAGGTCAATAATGGATGTTCACACTGCAGTTATGAGACTTTACTGACCCGAGGCCGGGCTGTGTGAGCTGTTCTCCATTAGAACTGACTGACTCGTCTATGGGTGGATTGTACAATCTTTCAATGCCACATTCTCAAACATGTCATTTTTATTCATCACACCAATTTTACATTTATCCTCAATATATTCCACACTGGTACACATATCATTGAAGATATTTCTCGCTTTAACTTTGGATTTTCAGCGAGCAATGAACAAGCAGTGAACAATCTTGGAGATTTGCATGTTGATGCCTGTGTTCTCATCTTTAAATGGGAAAGTTGACAAACTTAACTTGCTGTTTCCATCTTTTTCACATGAAAAACAAACGAACATAAAACTGCAGAATCCTGATTTCCATGTCTTACTTTCTCAGTTTGCTGAATAAACACCCTGTTATTACCACGGCACACTCTGGCAGACAAACACAAGCCTATAATGTAGATAATTACCTGTACAAGCCAAACATAATGTCGAGATAATAAAGCAGTGCTTTATCTCTCTCATCCCTCTTCAAGGCAGCGCGGGCGCTATCTGCTGACACGGAGCACCCTGAGAAAAGTGCGTCATAATAACGGCAAATTCAAAAAATTTCCTCTGCCTGATTAGTTCAAAGCCACATCACATATTTCAGCAGGTGATGGGTTTCTCTGCTCCTTCTCTGCCTGTGGAATGGGGAGACGAGCTTGGATGAAAAAGACAGTGAATCAGACACTGTTTGTCTTTTGTTGAAATGAAAGGCTCAAAGAACAAGGATTCTCTACTTTATTATTTCCACAATGGAGAGACACAGTGTCTTCATGTAGTGGAGGAACAATGGAGGCTTTTCATGTGATGCGCGGCAGAGGCGCTGCTTTTCATGCTTCCCATGTAACGAGGCTACATTTACCTTGCAAATAGGTTACGGCAGATTCTGCTTTCAATTGACCACCACGTCCAAATGTGCGTGTGTGTGTGTGTGTGGGTGTGTGTGTGTGTGTGCCCCTGGGTGCATGTATTCTATCTATGTTAGTGGGTGCATATGTGTGCGTATGTGTGTGTGCTGAGCCTCTTCCTAGCTGCCAGAACACTTGGCCTCATTCTCAAAGCGAGCCACCATATGTTGATTGGTCTTGAGAACACGGGGACAGAAAGACATCAGCTCGTAGGGAAGAAAATAAAAAAAATTAAAATAACTGTGAAAATCGGGTAATTGCTCTGTCGTTTGTGCATTCATTTTCCTTTCAATGAGAATAAGTTGACCCAGCTGAAACCTGCGCCAGTCATTTTGCCAGTGTTGTGCAGAAATAAACTTTGCATCCGACAGGGCGATATATGCCCTTAGCTTGGTTTCACACAGAGATAAAGTAACAGGAGGGGGCATTTAGTGGGCTTCATATTATAGTGTTTAGAAATATCATCATGTGTATCTATGGATACAGCACAGTATGGATAGTAATGAGGCCTGTGTGTGGGCCCCAGGGGAGGCTCCACCAGTGTGTGATATGTTGTGGTACACACAAGACCCTCAGCAGGACAAACACACCTAGCTTTTATTTTTCTGTCCTTTTTTTTTGGGGGGGGGGGGGTTCTTTCCATTTTTGATATTTTGAAAGCCAGCTCCTTATTTGTGTTTACAATGACATCATAGTGTGCTGGTAATCAGTTTACTCTACCGTCAACACGGATGAGAAGCTGCCCAGAAAAGATCTATAATGCCATGAGAAGTCTGTCTGCGTATGGTCAGGACATCTACTAAAAGCATCCTGTGGTGAGACTGTTTCCTCCAACACTGCTTAATACAGTTTTATAGTGTTAAATAAAGCATTGATTTAAATATTACATGCATGAGCAAGTAGTCCGGCCATGTCGTGACGTGATAAACTGTACTTTATTTTACAAATCCTTCATAGTTGGGTTTGAAACTGTCCCTACGGACTGAGCTACTGCCTCCCGTGAAAGTTTAACAACTCCATTAAAGTGTGTTAAAGAGCATATATAGATGGAATTACTGGTGACCCCTACATAATGTCACTGGCCACAGCGACACATTCAGTAAGCATCGTGTTGCAAACATCATGCATGTTTGAAACAGACTCTTTCCTTTCGAATGATGGTGAGCTCGGGAACAGCAGTCTGTCGGGTTAGGATAGAGACAACACCCTCCAATTTAGCACTCTTTAGTCTACTACATGTACAGTCATTGTATCACACTACAGAGCTGTGTAGCTATCGGAAACGAAGCACAACATCAAAGTGTATTACCCTTGGCAAAGGGCATTGTCAAACAACAACCTTGCCACTGATGAGAACAGCATGTACTGTGTGTTGTGTTTTTGTCTTTAATCATCAAGTAGGAGAAGCTTAGGGTATAAGAATTAAATTAGTGCACTTATGAGGAAGCTGCTTCATAGAAGTGTAGTATCAGGTCCCGTCCCGTTCGTTAGATGTTTTGTGTTTGTACTTCCTGTTTTATTTTGTTAACTGTATGTTCCCTCTTGTGTCTGTTGTTTCTAGTTCCTGTCCCCAGCTGTCTCCACTCTGTTCGTTAGTGTCTCCACCTGTGTCTCGTTGTCCCCTCCCACGTCCTGGTGTATATAGTCTGTGTGTTGGTTGTCCCTTGTTGCCAGTTCGTCTTTGTACTTTCATGTCAAGAGTTTCAGCATTGATCCTGTTTCCCGTGCTCCTAATTCCCCGGCTTCTTCGATCCTGTTTCCGTGACCTGACTCCGATTTCGCCTGATCCCTACCTGTTGTTCTGCTACGCTGAGGACCTATCTGTGCATCGACCTTGTTTCTGTGACCCGACTCTGCCTGTGGATTTCCCCTGCATGTTTGTATGTCCTGTTTGGTTACTTTACCCAGTAAAGTATATTACCATCATCATCATACTGTCTCTGAGTCGTGCTATTGAGTCCCTCTCTCCGTGTGTACGGGTCGTACCATTACATGTAGTTAAGCACAAAATAATAGAGGCCACCCAGAGCATACGAACAACATGGTTGGATGTTTTTTTTTGTTTTTGGAGTTTTGAGGTTAAGTTTGTTAAGTCTGCGATTCTGGTGAAGATTTACTTTCAGAGTGCTCCCTCCCAGCACTTCTAGAACTTTTAAGGGACTGCACTCCCCAGAGCCCTGTCAGTCACCTGTCCTTGTCTCTGTAATTGTCTCAGTCTGAAAGTTACTGAAAAAAGATGGATGTAATAATTTTTTACATGTTTTTATCCAACAAAATTTTCAGCTTCATTCCGTATTTGTTTGCATTTAGCTTTTCAAAAACAACATTTTTACTGCGGTCAAAAACGCTCCTTTATAAACACAGTCAAAGCTTCATTTAAAAACCTCAAAAGAAGCGAAAGTAAAAAAATAATTACCCGTGTACACAGACAGACAGACACACAGACAGACAGACACACAGACAGACAGA
>CALSBV010006670.1:1085695-1112536 GCA_943590825.1 Bovichtus diacanthus | reverse complement strand
ACAGACAGACACACAGACACAGACACACACACAGACACAGAACAGATAGTGGACCATGAGAAGATAATCATTGAATTTAACAAAGTGTATTGAATGAGAATCACAGACTTCACCTTATCAGTCACCAGGATGTAGAATCGAGACAAACGAGTGTGAACAAACGGCAATACACAGACACATAAAGGCATTACACAGTATGTTACAATACGTATGAAAAACAGCTTTCAGTAAACATGCAACAATAATAGGCACCTTGGTGCTCATTGCTAGAGAACAAACTTTTTCCTTTTTTTTTTTTTTTTTTTTTTTTTTTTTATGCAGGTAAAGCAATTTAGTTCTCTAGCTCAGTCGGACTAGTCCGTGTCCCAGAAAAAAAAGACTCGGTGAGTTATCACCATGAAGAGGGATTTCCCACACAGAAAAGATTCAAGGAGCAGGCCGTGGATCTGGCTCAGACAATGAATGAGAAGGGAAACCCTCTCCTTGACGATGGTGCTGAATTACTGGTTCTCAACACACAGATTGTTTTGGATCAATCTGTAGTAAACTCAGTACGAACAGTGCAAAGTATAGGAAAGGATCAGTATGATAAATAAGGCAAATAAGTTATAACAGATTGAACATGGTCTATTATTTAGTAAAAATGCTCCTATGCTTTCCAGCTGTCTACGACCAAGAGCAGAAACAAAGTGTCAGGAAAGATCTCCTTCCTCATCAATGATGTCGCTTTGTTCTCTTTGCTGTATGTTGGGATGCAGCACAGGGTATTCTCAGTATGTACAGTGTAGGCCCTACACTGTAGGGTGACATATACTCAGTGGTGGGCCGTCGGGGCCAGCAAGGCCTTCTCTGCTGGCCTAAACATCATCAGAATATAAATTTAATTTTGATATATTTTTCCACAAATATGTATTAAATTATTCTATTATTAAGAGTTATACTCTTCATTTCATAGCTTTCCTCTTGGTTGCACTGCTTCCAGCCTCAGGTTGAGATTTGGAGGGCTGGTCTTTATGTTAGAGCTTTTATCCAATCATATTCAGCCATCATGTGTTGCCAGGGGTCTAAAATCTGCCCTCAGGCCTTCAGAATCAACAGTGCGGGCACCTGTAGCTTAAAGTGAATGGAAATGAAATTCTGCCGTTAACCAATCAGCTTTCGAGTTGGCTATTGTATGCCTGCTGGCTGGCTCCAGTGTTACACAGGAGCCAGCCAGCAGGCATAGTACGTGCACGTCTTTTGATTGGATTACGCAATATTGAGAGGCAGGTCCTATGGGCAGGTCTATGCAGAGCCTACCTTGTGCAGAACTAGGAAACTGAATTTGATAAACGAGCTGATTCGCGTACTACTGAGCTGTTTTTTCGGCCCACAATGGCGGAAGGAGGAGAAGATATCGATTTGTTCGAAGATATAATTATAACGCCATTCTCAAGACGAACTTTTCAAGAAAAGTTAGACATTGTAAGGAGAGGTCGCCCGACCCCGACGCTAGCAAGCTTGTCACAGCCGGGAAAGGGGTTCGTCCGCCACTTTCAAATTGCCAACTACGAGCGCTACCAATGGCTCACAGGCTCCGAGAGACACTGCAAACTATACTGCTGGGAATGCCTATTATTTGCAAGTGATCGATTTGGTGTTTGGAGCCACACTGGCTTTGCAAACTTGAGTTGTCTAACCAAGGCAGCAACGAGACACCAAAGCACGGCTGGGCACTTACAAGCAATGGTGCTTTTGAAAACTTTTGGGGACACCCGAGTGGATCTACAGCTCAACGAACAAGCGCGCAGGGCAACGGAGCTGCACAATGAAAAGGTGATGAAAAATAGGGAAATATTGAAAAGACTGATTGTGTCATGTTTTTTGGGTAAACAGGAACTTTCATTTAGGGGACACGATGAAAGTGCTGACTCCACAAACAGAGGAAACTACGTGGAGCTTCTTTCTTTTCTTTCTGAAAGCAACACAGATTTACAATACCACCTGTCCACTAATAAAGTGTTCACTGGGACGTCAGGCAAAATACAAAACGACCTGATTTATGCTATTGCTGAAGTGATGGGTGAAGAGATCAAAATGGAGATTAAAAAAGGTTAAAGGTTTGTTAATATTAAATAACCTATATATTAACAAAATAAAATGGCAAATAGCCTATGTTGCAAATTATTTGTTTTCTTTCTTTTATTTTCAGTGAATAGTTATGTGTCTTTATCATCACGTTTCTTAAATGAAACTGCTATGGGTGCGACAATGCGCTGTTTAGTGAACAAACTTGTTAAAGCTCACATACTTTGTTTTGGTGGACTTAAAAGCCTTTTGACAGTATCCAATCCAAGCGATCTTAAAGCTGGTAGTTTCACACTCTTAATAATGCACATTTATTTATTTTAAATGCTTTGGAAATATTAATATAACTCTGTTGCACTCGACTATGTTTAAGGTGACGCAACGCCCAGTTATACTGCGTTTCTGTCTAAATGTATAGTGTCTAGAGCCATGGCATCATAATGATGGTAATAAGAGGTGGATTCATTCGGGTGGGACTGTGTAGGACCTCACTGAAGGCCCAAGCCCCAGGCCCCAGGCCCACGACCCGCCACTGCATATACTAGAGGATTTTCTAAAGGGTGCTTGTGCGTGACACTGCCTTGTATTCTTCCACAGTATGGAGCTAAATACGGGCCAAAAGTTTTGATCTTGAACTTTGAAAATTACAATAATATATTTAACAAAATAAGTGTATGAAAAGTTTTTTTCAGGTTGAATATTATTTTCATTCAGTTCTGTAATTTCTATTTAATAAAAAAAATATATAATAAATTATTTATTTAAAATTTTCACTTTCATATATATTTTGATATTTGAGTTCTTGTTTTTTTCATTTGCAGATTGTATTTTTTCCCTTTCAGACTTTTGGCACTGTTCTGGCGTGGAGGGAAATGTGAGTGACAGCTAAACAAAGAAGGCTGAGGACCTTCCTCAAACGTGTTGCCTTCAGGGAACGTAGGTACCTCGAGAAGTATGGGTCATGGTTCCACTCGTGTCTCCCTGCGTCCATGTTTCCCCTGTCTCTGTGTGTATGTAGCCTGGGCGTGGCCTGACTACTGCAGCTGTTCACACTCAACACTCCGGCTCCAACCTGCTCACCTGTCTACACTCATCTCATCTCGTCACAGTATATCGACCCCGGTCTTCCAGCCACTCATCGCCAGATTGTTGTTTCAACTACCCCGGGAGTATAGATCTCGGCCGCTCAGCACGTCTAAGTATTCCCCATGTTCCATGTTAACCTATCTCTCTTGTGTTCCCAGGATCACTATTCGCCTCTCGGCTCACCTTGACTGCCTACCTGTCTGCCATTATTTTTTTTTAAATGATCAAAACTTTTGGCTCACATTTAGCTCCATACCACAGCAGCAGCAGCACCACGTGGGGATGATATCTTTGACCAGTGCTGCGACAAACCTTTTCACTACTTCCACAAACTCAGTGATGTTATGAACATATTCTGGTCCACGTCACCCAGTTTTCTGAACCCTCCTTGAATGGAGAGTAGCAAGAGTGCTACCTCTCTGGTGGGACACATAATATGTTGACAGAAGATCGGCAGAACATAAAGTTTGCTTTGTTAATATCCCCAGTCCTGTCGAGGGCAGCGTCAAAGTACCTGTTCAGAAAACCATGCTGCTCTGTTAATGCTGCAACTGTTTCTTCCTGCAATGGCATGCACACAGCAGAGACGACAACCAAAGTGAATCTTCTGGGGAAGGCAGAATGGACATGAGATTATCAGATGCTCAAAGCCAGGCGAGCAAGAGCACGAGAGTTTCATTGCTTGGATCTGCCAGACTCCTCTGCTCCGTCATGGGTGAGCCATGCCTCAGGAAGAGACCTAATGTCATCCATCCTGCTGGACTGGACACCGGCATGTAGGATGCTGGGCAGGGGTGGACTCAGATGTATTTCCTTCCTCATAAAAAACTTGCAAAGCTGATTTCAAAAAAATTCTGCATTGTTTACATCCATGTTTGACAGAAGTATTTTTCCTTGCTGTCGTGTTTGACGCATTCCAGTGTGTGTTACTGACTGTTAATGAGCAGAACAACCAAAAGCATAAGTGCTTCATAGTGCTACTAACAAGTCAAAAAGTAAAAAAATACTCTTGACTCTCACCAGGCTCCATAGTAATCTTATGGATATCTAATCATTAAACTACATGACAATGCTCATCCACCTGACAGACACTACCATGTCCTCATCAGACCGGTGTCTAGTCAGCCCTACATGGTGCGGAAACATTTCTTTCCATGCAGGGAGGATGTATCTGCACCTGAAGACACCGATAAAAGCCTGACAAAAAAATACCTCCCACCTGTACATCACCCGTTTCTGAAGGAGTTTTTCTGTTCAGATTTGGGTTCTTGCCTCTCTTTGAAAGAGAAAATACATTATCTTGCAGTAGCAGCATAAATAAGCTTAACAATAGATGCAGCATTGATGCATTTTTTGGTAGCCTCTGCAAACCAGCTAGCACGGCACGCTGATGTAAGTTACAGACTGAGCTGCAATCCTGGAGCTTCGATATGGCTCAGTGAAAGTAATTCACTAACACTGATAGAAGAATCCCCAACAGCATTCATAATAAGAGGGATGTATGTGCAGGGCCTGTCCCTTCCATGCTGGGCCGCAGTATATAAATGACTGGCTCCTCTCGTTTTGTAATGGGAGATTCAGAGCCCAAAAGCTGATGGCGGGCCTGGTCATTTGTCATGCCTGCTCTGTTCCAACTCTCTGACATGATTGATGCAGAGACCTCCCTCCGCTCTGATCCACCACCCCGCCAGCTCTGGATTAAAAATCAATCCTTGCTGACGTTTACATATTAAAATTGGTAGTTAGGGAAATTCTCCATGTGGAAACAAAAGGGCCTGCTCTGTGGCAACTGTTATCGATCACCCTGACAGTACGTTTGTATGGAGTCTAAATAAGGACAAGAAGATAATTTGTTGCATATGTTGATGAAACTTGATGCTCAGCCTAGATTCCTACTCCTTTACTTGTCAAATCTACAAAACCTCATATTCTCTCCAAAGTTCTGACTGGATTGTGTCTGTAGCAGCCAGTAGTGAAAAGTTACACCCAATACTTATCTGGGATCATATATTTCCTGATTTATCTCCTAATTGTGTTCATTTTAATCTTTATTTTATACAGACACAAAAATCTTGTTCAGCTATTTGTGTTATGTTAACAATACCCATGTCTATCAATCTGCTGAGATCAGATCTCGCCTCCTAGTCATCAAAGTTAGGCTTTTCTGTCAATATGTTGTCTTCATAATTCTGGTGGCATTTATGGTGACAGAGCTAACAGGAACTGCTATTAGTTAATATAGCATGTCTTTAGTAGTGCTGGTTCACCAACATACAAACTGATAGAAAGGATCAGGTAAAACAATGACTCCATGGCTACGCTTGCCACAAATCATTACACACCTTCAGACCTCTGCTGCTACACCTCAAAGACCCCCCCCCCCCCCATGTAGTGGTGTATGACAATGAACAAGAGACTGAATGATACCCAGAAACAGAAAACATTGAACATCTGTGAACAGCAGACCAAAACGTCTCACAGCATCAGCAGGAAGAGGTCAAAGGTCACTGAGCAGGAGGCGCTGGATACCACCATCGCATATCGCATATCATGTGACTGAAGTTCCATACTTAGATCACATGGTGACAACTGAGCCATCTCCATGACAACTGAGCTAACTCCTTTCCTCCCTGAGGAAACTTATGAAATGCAGTTGAAAACTTTGTAGTTTGAGTTGAGTTGAGATTATCTCATTAAACTATGGTTTCCATGGCCAATAATTCATTTTCATGCTCAAATTATACTTTCTGCTTATAGTACCTACAGCATGAGGAGAACACTAGTGACAAAATGTCCGAATATAAGTATAGTATAATATAAGTCATCTTATAAGAAAAAAAACGTTGAAATTGTTTAACACTATCATTTATTTTATAATTTTTTTTTTTAAACGACAGGCTCAGAATGTCAAAGAGTGACACTCATATATCCAGTAATATACAAATATGTGCTGTTTGTTGAAACATAGTCAAAAAACAAACAAAAAATACTTTTTGACAAACAAAATCTGTAAAAAAAGAAAGAAAAGTGGTGCTGTTGCATTTGAATTCAACCAGTTAAGATGCAGAGAGGCTGTCCAAAGGTTTGCCCTGAAACAGCCAAAATACAATGCCAGATGCCCACTTAACACCATATAACAAGGAGAAATAGAAAGATAACTGTGACTATCCAGCTGGTAATTAACTATTTAATAAAGTATACTTCGGTGACCGAGACTGAGAGAGGACTAGTATAAAGAAACATCTTCCAACAATACAAATACCTATAGCAGAGCTCAGCCACCTGGGGCCTACTTCTCATAGGTATTAATAACACTATATGACATGCCTAGCTAAAACATGCAATGACAACTCCATAACCCTGAAGTTTGGCTTATTTTGTAAAATAATATAGTGAATAAGACTCCGCTACATGAGAAGTAAAGAGGGAAGGATAAAGACATTGCCTATGATAAATTAAATGTTTTTTGGGCTGAAATAGTGATGAAAGCAGTAGTTGGAACTGATTACACAGTAGCGGCTGATGCTTTTTTAAACAGTGAGAGCAAAGAGACGTGAACTGCCTGAATTGCCTAAAAATGCCTGAAGGCTGACTGGCTCAAACAGAGATGTTGTGATTGTAAGGAAATCACACCTAGCACTTCTGAAGAGTTGGAAAAGCAACTCAAAGGTTAGTTCTGCGTTTCAGCCAAACAGTTGCTTTCTTTCTACAAAGGCTGGTGAACGTTTTAAAGACAGCTTCTGTGATGTGACAGCACTCTTTCTTCACAGAGAGCTGGGATAGTTAGAGGAAACACTGTAAAAGTTTCACATTCTATTTAGCAGTATTTTATGCAATAATTAGACATGCAGTGTATTTGACAGAAAGAAAAGATTACACCAGTTATGCACTGTAAAACTATGTATAGATAATGCACAATAAGCAGACTGATGGGCTTATTAAAGGGTAAATCCATAAATGTTGTATTGTACTTCAATAAAGTTGGGAACAAAAAAGGAATGGTTGAAATTAAGTGCAACAGAGGTCAAGACTTTAAGTCCCTAGTATGGGTCAACCTCCAAAAACACAAAATCCTACATTTCCAAAAGTTTTTTCATGAGACCCCTCTGCTTGGTAAACACTCCAGTTTTAACCCAGTCTTTCTGATGGAACTCTGTACCCCAACCGCCAACTGTAACCAATTTATCTTCAACCAAAGGAATCTTAGAAAAGGTGTAACATCTGAAATCTATCTACACTGCTTTTCTCCCATCGACCTATACCAACAAACTTCAACAACTTGTTCTTCTAAGCCATCAACCTATGTCTTCAACCCCATTCCAACTAGGCTGCTAAAAAAAGCTTTACCCTTAATAACACTTCTTTATTAGATATGATCAATCTATCTTTATTATCTGGCTACATACCACAATCCTTTAAAGTAGCTGTAATAAAACCTCTTCTTAAAAAGCCCAGTCTTGATCCAGAGGTTTTAGCCAACTGTAGACCGATATCTAACCTTCCCTTTTTTCATAACAATAGTATGTTAGATTTTATGAAATCAATTTTTATTGACGATTTAGAGTTCATCATAGCACAGAGAGAGCTCTGGTGAAAGTTACCAATGACCTTCTCATTGGCATCAGACAAAGGGCTTGTCTCTGTTCTTGTCTTGTTAGACCTCAGTGCTGCTTTTGACACTGTTGACCAGGACATTCTACTACAGATATTGGAACATTTAATTGGCATAGCAGGAACTGCACTGAGGTAGTTTAAATCCTATTTATCTGAGCGATCTCAATTTGTACGTGTTAATGATGAATCCTCCATGTAAACCAAAGTCAGTCATGGAGTCCCGCAGGGTTCTGTACTCGGACCTATTCTATTCACCTTATATATGCTTCCTTTAGGCAATATTATAAGGAACCACTCCATAAACTTTCATTGTTATGCGGATGATACCCAATCATAGATATCAATCCAGCCAAATAAAACCAATCAACAAGCTAAACTTTAAGCAGCCTTGAGGACATAAAAACTTGGATGTCCTCCAACTTTTTGTTATTGTACTTGGACCCAAACGCCTCCGAAACACATTTTCTAATGACATAGTAACTCTGGATGGCATTAACTTGGCCTTGTCCTTTAACTCCCACATAAAACAAATTTTAAGGACTGCCTTCTTTCATCTACGTAACAAATCAAGCACATTGGAAAAACTAGACAAAGCATATGTTACTTCAAGGCTGGAATATTGTAATTCCTTATTATCAGGCTGTTGGAGTTTAAAATTCTTCCTTTTTTTTTAGGGAGTTTTTCCTGACCCTCTGTCCATAGACCCTTGCAGCGGATGCCGTATGCTGCACAGATTGTAAAACCCCCCTTAAAAAGACACACATTTGTAATTTGTGATATTGGGCTATATGAATAAAATGTGAGTGATAGTCAAAAACCCAAGGTGATATAACCATGGTGACATCACTGTGACATCATGAGGGGTATTTTATTCCTGTAGTTTTGTACAGTGGAAGGTAGTGCCCCTAATAAACTGAACTTGAGTGAAATTGGTGAAGTGAAAAATGTATCACAGATCATTTTAACAAGACAATAAAAAGGATTAAGTCTTACGCAAAACTGTGTTCTAATAACCAAAATGCAGTTCCAGTGTATATTATTTCCGATGAGGGTGTCCTGTGATATTGATATTGAAAATGACTTATTTTTGACTTTCATGACTTTCATGACTAGACTTTAAGGGACCAAACCACTAGTTTCGCCAATTTGACCCTTTTTTACTGAAAAACACATTTACCATTTATTGTCAACCACATTTCCACAGCATATAAATCAGCTTGCTGACACAGGAATCTTACTCGAGTTGGTAATCCATCATAGTGAAGTACAGATGGGGCTGAGGGTGTGAAGGCTCCTGAAATCAGTCTGGACACACCCTGCTGTGAACATCATGGCTGCTTATAGTATATGCTTAAATGTATTTTGTCAAAGTAGAAATACTGTTTTGTGGTGACGCAGTGCATAATTTGTAAATCAAGCTGCATGTTTCAGTCATCAGAGATCTTTAGATCTCCTTTCATTTTTGTTCTTAGTGATCTAAATCCGAAGACATCATTAACGGCCTTTAAACACCCCTATCTGCTGAGCTCTAACTGCAACCCTACTAACCATACATTCAGGCTTAAAGGAAACTTGACCTACAGATTATCGTGCCATCCCATTTAGTGTGTACAAAAGGGGGGTGACAGATGAGCTGTTCAGATTGTGTTTGTACCAAGTGTAAATCACTGGATTATTATTGGTCATCTGTGAGCTGGAGTACAGCAAGGCTGGATCGCCAAACACATGGTACATTTGGCACACAGTGCTCAGCAGCGGATACAGGCAGATACTGGGTCCAGACAGCATGCTGGCAACACTCTGACAACAATTATCTAACAGTTATACGATTTACAATTGAGAAGAAAACATGTAACACAGTACACAAAGTCCGGTTCATCAAGTGTCTCAGAAGCACTCCAAGGAATCATGCTGAAAGACTAGAGATGGAGTTCAATGTCTTTTGTCAAATGTGCTTATAGAATCCTAATTCTCTAATGAGGTTTTGCTTTTCACTTTTGCAAGTAAGTCAAGTTATCGAAACTCAAAGAGTCAATTCAGATTTATAATGACCATGTATTGCCCTAGAATGCAAGAACATTACAGTTTTAGTCGCAGTCTTATTATTCTTAGCAATCTGCTGCTATAACTTGAAAATGAAAATGACTTTAATACTTTGAGATTGAAATGAAATTCTTGAACTATGACACAGAAGTTGACAAAACAATGAAGGTAGTTATTCTGGAACTTGGGAAAGCTTTGATAACTCCCAGACAGCCACTGAATGGACCCTGTGGTGAGCTTGTTTTGTACTTTTACACCTTGTTTGTCACAATCTACTTGATCCCGATACATAAGACAATGAGATTCTTGAATGATTTCTGTGACACAGCCGCATCATTTCTCCAGAGAAGAGTCACTCTGTTTTCACTCTTGTCCAACTACAACAACATACAGTCCACTTGCGGTCATAGACTGCTGTGAAGTTTCTCTTCACTCACAAACAGCAGACGACTGCTCGCACAAAACATTAGCCAACTTCATTAATTTCAAAGATTCCACATTACAGCGAATATAATCTTCCACTTGTGATATTAAAACCAATGAAATTGATGGCCAGTGCCGGCTGAGAATCATAAGGCTGCTTAAGTCACCTGAATGTTTCTACATTTTCCGTTTCTAGTCAAAAATAATGAGGAGTGATAAAAGATGTATGTGAGCCGGAGTCCAACTAAAATAATTTTGTGTCTGCTACACCACACATATCTGCTCTGGAAATCACTTGTCCTGTGTTTTCCTTTGAGAATAAATCAGAAACCAAAAGAAATAAATTTATATTTGACATTTTTTGCAATAATTTGACAGAATACCGTTAGACGGCCAATCAAATAGTTAAATAAAGCACCGACAGAAGCTTGAAGTCACGTCAGATGTTGTTAAAAAAAAAAAAAAAAAAACATTTTCATTGATTTTCCGAAACCACTGACAGATGACCGACTTCAATAACTGCATGGGCCACAAACATTTCAACAAGCGTGTCCCAGCTGTGTGCATCACTTATTAGTGTCCCCTGGAAACAGCTTCTATTGTGTTGTGAGCTCATTGCAGCACATTTCCTAAATGCTGTGCATGTGTTCATGAAGCTGGACCTGAAAAGAAACTTTCAGACAAAATCCAAAGGAACATTAGGATAACAAACTGAATTGACTGTGTCAGGGGTGCAAACAGCCGTTAGATTGGATCGTCATATGGTAAAGCGCGTCATTTCCGGTTAATCCTACGTTTCTGTGTTGTTGGTAGCGTACTTGAGTTGCTCTTGCTTAACTCAGTTACTGTTGTTATATTCTTGATCACAGCGGCTAATTAAAACAAAATTGGATGTCGTGCAACTTTGGATGTTAACCCTCCTATTGTCTTTGTTTCTCCCCCCTTACTTTGGTCTTCCCGGTCAAATTTGACCAGTCTGTTTTAACAGCTCTTACATTAACACAAAAACCATTAATCATCACCAAATTTTATTTAACACCCTTTTAAGTTGTAAACAATGTCTCAGACTACTGGTTTACATGAATAACTGCAGTAAATATGAAAAGAATACATCAGAAACGTTTTTGATTGCAGCCAGTTTGTCATTTCAGCAGCGGACAGGTTGTGTATCTCTGTTATCAAAGCGAATAATTCTCGAGAGGACATGAAACTGTTGTAAGGACATAGTTGACAGGAATATAGGCCCCCCGCACTCCCACAGACTTTGTCTAGCCTCATTGTTTGACCGATAAACTCCTTCTAAAATCAACAGACCTATGTAGGCTTGGAGGTCTACCTGGTCCAATGCTCTCCACGTGTCCCCAAACACACGCCTCCCCTCCAGGTTTTTCATCTCCAGTATAATTTCCTCAATAGACTTTGTTAAAAAGAGTTGGAAGCTGGACTTGATGTCATCCACACGAGATGGTGCACCGTGTTGGCCCTGGCGTCATCCTTACAATGTGTTCCACTCTCGCTCTGTCTCCTCTGTCCTGGGAGGGTGAATACCACCCTTGGACTGGAATGTCATCTCAGGTGCCTGTTCTTCAGGTGCCTCTTCCCCAGGGGCCTCTTCCTCAGGGGCCTCTTCCTCAGGGGCCTCTTCCTCGCCATCTGTTGACTGGTCAGTCTTGAAAAGATAAAAGTCTGATCGAAATCAGGATCGATGTTGTCTTCCATTTCAGGGACATCCTCCTCTTTTTCTGGGTCAACTTCAACTGGTTCAAAAATTTGGTCAAGAACCTCTCTGAGAGATAATCGCCTAATCCAGGGGTGTCAAATTCAAACTTACTGAGGGCCATTCTGACGGTTGTGAATAAAACCAGGGGCCATGACATTCATTACAGTGATTCTTGTTATGGTTACAACTCATATACATGACTCAGAGATAACGTCAATGCAGCCAAACTGGCGTGTTTATTCACAATCAAACCAAACACATGACTAGCGAAAACCTGCCAGGAGAGGGCACATGGATGACAGGACCATAACAAATATGTTTAGAACTAGGCTAGCAGGTGGATTAAATAAAATAAAAATAGTGTGTTCCCCCTTCATATTTGTGGATAATTCTTTATATCAGCAAAATAAGATGAAAGTGCTGTCAATAGCATCAAGTGCAAAACCAATGCTGTTTTTAAAGATAATAATAAGAAAAGAAAAAAAGAGAAGTGCACAATTAAACAAACTACATTAGCAGTCTAGCCTACAGTAGGTTCAGTTTATAACAAAATAGTTCACAATTAAACAAAACCATTAGGACTACTACTGTATCTTTCAACACAACAAATGTTTTCTGTGATAACACAAAATAGTCAGTGCAACAAGGCCTATCTGAAATGCATTGTAGTTTAACTTTTACCAGACACTCTGCACCTTTTCTTACAGATGATCTCATCTATTCTAGGCTTAATGTCCTTTGCTGTGGCCACTTTCAATACCGACGTCAAATGCTGGTAAGTGATCCGGGATCTGTGGGATGTCTTATTCAAGTTCATTATAGAGAACATCTGTTCGCATGAGTAAGTGCTCCCGAACATGGACATGATGCGTGCAGCATGAAGACGCAGCTCTGGCAGAGATTCAGGGAGGAGAGGTGCAAACTCAGCAGCCCCGACTGACTGGTACTGGGTCTTCAGAGCGCTGTTACATTGCAGTTCAATGAGTTCCAATTGCAGGTGCTCAGGGGCAGTGTCGACATCAATTGCAAAAGGATTTGCGAACAGGTCAATGTTGAATTTCTGTGATTCAAAATCAGCAAACCTCCTGCTGAATTCCTCTTTGAGTGTGTTCAGTTTGTCAGCATACATTTGGGTCGGGAGTGGAATGGTGACGGTGGCGCTTATTGTTTGACAGGTAGGAAAGTGGGTCAAATTACCTCTACGCATCTGCCCCTCCCACAGACGCAGTTTCAGTTCAAATGCCTTCACGGAGTCCCGCATCTCTGTGATCAGCTGCTTTCTTCCCTGGAGTTTCACATTCAGTGAATTGAGGTGCTCAGTAATGTCACACATAAACGCCAAGTCGCCCAGCCACTTTTCATCCTCAAGCTCGGGGACGGGCCTCTGTTTGCTTTCCATGAAACGAGCGATCTCAGTGCGGGTGTCGTAAAACCTCCTCAGCACTTTCCCCCGACTCAACCAGCGCACCTCTGTGTGATAGGGCAGATCCTCTTGCACGGAGTTCTCCTCCTCTAAAAGAGCCCTAAACTGCCGATGATTCAAGCCCCGTGCACGAATAAAGTTCACAGTTTTAGTCACAACAGTCATGACATGTTCCATGCCCAACACCTTACCGCAGAGGGCTTCTTGGTGGATGATGCAGTGGTAAACTACCAAGTTTTCTCCTGTGTCCCCCATCGCCTTTCGGGTGAAACCGACCAAACCCCGAACTTCCCCGCACATCGCCGGTGCACCATCCGTTGTCAGTCCAACAAGTTTACTCCAGGGTAGCTCCATCTTGTTCACGCTCTGCTCCACTTGGGTGAAAATATCCTTTCCCGTTGTTGTCCCGTGAATCGGTTTCACGTCTAAAAGTTCCTCAGTGACGGACAGCTGACTGTCAACCCCGCGGATGAATATGGACAGCTGGGCTGTGTCCGTCCTGTCTGTACTCTCATCTACAGCTAGTGAATATGAAATAAAGTCCTTGGCTTTTGTTTTTAGCTGGCTCTCTACATCGGAGGCCAGTTCATCAACACGACTAGCCACAGTATTACGGGACAGGCTGATGTTTGAAAATGCCTGCTTCTTGTCAGGGCATACAACGCTGCACACTTTTTCAAGGCAGTCTTTAATAAACTCTCCCTCGCTAAACGGCTTGCTAGCCTTTGCGATTTCCTCTGCAATAATAAAACTTGCCTTGGTAGCAGCCTCACTTTCACTACTGATGCGGGTGAACATGCTTTGCTGATGTTGAAGGTTGCGTTTCAAGTCTTTGGCTTTCTGCAGCCGCTGCTCCATGGACATGTTAGCATATTGCTCGCCATGTTTCGTTTCGAAGTGTCTGCGGATGTTATACTCTTTGAACACTGCCAGCGACTCTTGACATACGAGACACACTGGCTTTTGTTTTAATTCACAAAACAGGTATTCAGCTTCCCACCTCTCCTGAAAATGTCGATAATCTTTGTCTACTTTTTGTTTTTTCGCTATCGTTTGTTTATGCTAGCTTTCAATCTCCTTTGCAAAGCGTACCTTCAGAGAAGGTTACTCGGCCGTTACTGACGTAGTGAGACGTGCGACAGCGCCCTCTTGTGTTTCAGCGTTGCATTGTCACAGACACAAGCTCGCGGGCCACATTAAATTGATGACCAGGATTGACAGGAGGGCCAGATTCAATATTGCGGAGGGCCATGTTTGGCCCGCAGGCCTTGTTATTGACACATGTGGCCTAATCGGTCGCCTATTCATTGTGCTCACAGAGTAAAATGAGAGAAAATCACAAATAAAAGCTATATATAGGGGTCTGTGAGAAGATATGAAAACATTTGTTTGTTTGATATGATACATTGTTTAGTCTGTAAGGTGTGGTTCACATGGGGGGATAGGCACATGAGCACGGGAAAGAGATGGGTTCCCATAAATGACACCTGATTGACATTCTGAAGTGTGGAAAACTTTATACATGTTATGATACATTTAGTCTGCCAGGTGTGGTTCACGTGGGGGGATAGGCACATAAGCGCGGGAAAGTCACCTAATTGTTCAGTGTGTGTGTCTGTGTGTGTGTCTGTGTTTGTGTGTGTGTGTGTGTGCGTGTGTTTATACACTATCTGATGGATGAACATAATATAGCCATTACCCATTTATTTCTTATGGCGGTCAATTTTGACTGGGAACACCATAAATGTAACAAAGTTGACTAAACCACTCAAAATTCAATGAAAGTGGTGATCATCAATTTTGTATGTTCAAATGCCTACTGTGGAGGATATCATAGGCCTTGAAGCAATCAAATGTAAAACACAATATTTATGATTGATGAAATTAGTAAATCGGTCAGATTTGACCCGAACACAACAGGAGGGTTAAACACATACAAAACTAAAGTTATTGTACTTGGCCCCAAACGCCTCCAAAAAGTATTGTCTAATGACATAGTAACTCTGGATGGCATTAACTTGGCCTCCATCTCCACCGTAAGGAATCTTGGCGTTATCTTTGATCAGGATATGTCTTTTAACTTCCACATAAAACTAATCTGCGTAACTACGTACGTGCAAAAATAAGGCACATCCTGTCTCAAAAAGATGCAGAAAAACTAGTCCATGCATTTGCTACTTCAAGGCTGGATTACTGCAAATCCTTATTATTTGGTTGTCCCAAAAAAATTCCTTCAGAGTCTTCAGTTGATTCAAAATGCTACGGCACGAGTATTAACAAGAACTAGGAAACAAGATCATATTACTCCTGTATTAGCTTCTCTGCACTGGCTCCCAGTAAAATACAGAATATAATTCAAAATCCTTCTCCCTCAGGCTCCAGTTTATCTTAAAGATCTCACAGTATCTTATAACTCAACTAGAGCATTGCGCTCCCAGAGTGCAGGGTTACTTGTGGTTCCTAAAGTCTCTAAAAGTACAATGGGAGCCAGAGCCTTCAGCTATCAAGCTCCTCTACTGTGGAACCAGCTCCCAGTGTGTGTTCAGGAGGCAGACACCCTCTCCACATTTAAGAGCAGGCTAAGGACTTTCCTTTTTGATAAAGCTTATAGTTAGGGCTAGCTCAGGTTTGACTTGGACCAGCCCCTAGTTATGCTGCTATAGGCTTGGACTGTCGGGGGACTCACTCCTCTCCTCCTCTCCCTCTCTATTGATATGCATTCATGTCCCTTAAATGCATGTTACTAACTCACCATCCGGGGCATCATCCCCGGAGTTTCTGTGTCCCTTATCTGGCAGGTTGTCACTATTAAAGATTACTTCTGGACCGCGAATCGCGGCTGCACCTGTTGCCCTGGTCCTGCCTGACACCAGGAAGCCTTGACATCCCCCTGGATCCATCTTTTTTATATACCATCGTATCATGTTTTCTGTCGCATAGATTGTCCATGTTGTATTTTTAACTATGCTGTTTGTTCTGTACACACGTCACCTATTGCACGTCTGTCCGTCCTGGGAGAGGGATCCCTGCTCAGTTGCTCTCCCTCAGGTTTCTTCCATATTTCCCCCACTAATTGTGGCGTTTCTTTTAGGGAGTTTTTCCTTGTGTGGTGCGAGGGTCTAAGGACAGAGGGGGTCGTATCCTGTACAGTCTGTAAAGCCCACTGAGACAAATGTATAATTTGTGATATTGGGTTATATAAATAAACTTGATAACTTGATCTGATTTGAATTGAAACACAGAAAACATTGTCTTCAGACCATACAGGGACAGGTCTGTATTCAGCTTCTGAATGTAGAACTGATGTCAATAAATGAGACAGGAAGCTAAGTGATTCAGCCCTTGTGGTAATTAAACAGCACACATGAGTCACGCAGCAGAGGTGGGTCATTACGAGGCAGAAAGGAACAAAGTTAGCATCGGTGATAAACAGGAAGACTGCTGATTGCATTAGTGCTCATGGGACAGTTTCATAACATGGACAAATCATTAAAACTTCTAAACACCCACAACAAAAAAACAACACAGACATAACATAGAAGTGACATTGGGAGATATGACAGAGAATCTACCAGCTAAATTAAGTTAATTTAACTGAAATTATTTGACATGGAGTTTATTGGTTAATAACCTTTGAAAATATAATCCCCTATGAGCCTTAATGACACTTTGCGACTATGCTGAACTGCATGCTATTTGTGTCTTAGTGTGTTTTTGGGTATTGACTTAAAGGTTTATTACTTAAAGGATGCAAGGATAATTTATTGTCATTATGCAACACATGGTTGGATAAAGAAATGCACCTTAGTCCATTATGCTACACAAGAAATCATGACAGAACAAAAACAGTAGTAGTAGTGGTGCAATCCTGAAGTACATTTATTTTAGTTTGCAACAGGAGGAATATAAATAACAAAAGACAATTGTGAATTCTCCGGGAAATATACTATGGCCGCCATCTTAACAATAAAAAATTTGACATTAGGGAATCAAAATCAACTTTGAGCACCGAGCATCATTGATGTAAACACAGTGCGCCTCCTCTTGTCTCACCGGAGTCCTACGGTCTGCCCGCCAACTGCAACAGCTTGGTCCTGTTGCTGGTTAGCCTGGGACATCGGTCAGGTGCAGGCTGACTAGCTGAAGAGACTTAGGTCCTTGCAGAGTTAGCTTAGCTCCCCTCTCGGCTCTCCTCCCTCTCCCCCTGGGCGGTCACTGCGGCCTCGTGGTGTTTGGTCGTGTTCGGTTTAGCATGGTGGTCGGAAGATGTCATGGGCAGGGATCGTCTCAAGGTTGGCTGAACCTAATCCAACCACCATGCTTCCTTCTCCGATGTAGTGTATCTCGGTCATATGCCATACATAAAAAATAGATGAAAGTGATGAAAAAGACCACAATTAAAACAAAGTTATTAATTTATTTAATTTTAGTTATTAAAAGTAGCAATAGCTACTTCCTCACATCCTCCCCCCTACTTCTGGCTCCCTTGATCGGACCACACCTATCTTCAAATGTGGTCATTTTGACCTCAACTGCATACCTGCAGAGTTGTGTCACTATCACAGTGACAAAATCTGTCCACAGACAGACAGAGATATAAACAGACAGACAGGCAGGCAGACAGACAGACACGCAGACAGACAGACAGAAAGACAGCAGACAGACAGACAGACGGACATTAAAACACCTGGTAAAGTACTCAAACCTCGTCTGTGGTAGTTCCAGCTACAGTAGGTTTCCCCAGGAGACATTTTGCCGTGATGACACAGACACACACACACACTAAAAATACCCCTTACTGTACATGCACACACATCCAAATGGTTTGAAAGCAACAAGTACATGCCCATTCTCTGGGGATTGTCAAAAGGCATTGTGGGAAATAAAGTTAGTCACTAAATAATGTATATAACGTCAGTTAAAGGAAAAGTAGTAAACTATAAAAAGTAGATCACAACATCTCGGGGAGCCGTGTGATGCAGTGAGTGTGTGAGACTGATGAGATCTAACAGAGTAATCATGTCTGCAGTAAATACATCTGATGATGGAGAGAGCTGTGGGTGCATGAATCACCCAGCTGCACCTAAACAAACTGCACTTTGAAGTGTGCTCATTTGTCAGGTGTAATGTTGGCACAGTTCAAGATGTTTCTGAACTGCTCAGACAGATGAGACTTCTCTGCGAGCCCTCATGCAGCTCAACTAATATACCACACATCAGATATGTTCAGGGCTTCAAATAATGAGAGTTTAGTTCATCAGTTATTCAGTCCATTCTTTTTTTCTGTTAATTGATCAATTTTTTGGTCTAAAAAATATGTGAAAAACTGAGCAAAGCGGCACATTGCTTAAGATAGAGAAGTGGAGCATTTTGCTAGGTAGATTACTGAAACACTTGATTATCAAAATGATTTTACTTTTAGACTAATGACAGACAATAGCACAAAGAGACCCAGAGGCTGTTTCCACGGTAACAACCAATTGTTCCTGCTGACAACTGCCAATCAATGTCAAATGTTCTGTAAAACAAAAGGAAGCGGCTTGAAAGTGTAGTTGAGACGTCCTAACTCTTAGTTCCCTTGCTACACATCCCTTAGAGCAACATAAAGGGATCATTTAGTCGTCACTCTCTATGTACTAACTAATGCTCAATATGTATTTATATTCTAAGTGTGTGATTTATGCTCTGTACAGGGCACTCAGAAGCTCCCAAATTGCAACAGAAATGTAGTGTCTCCCGGATGAACACTTGTTTTTTTTCTAAACATCCCATAATGCTGTCTGCCTATTCTTTGTGCAGCCAGTATTTTTATCCCAGTCCAGCACACACTATGTGTGTTAAAGCTGCTCCCCTGACTGATACTTTACTGTCATTCTCACCTGTAACACACATGCTAATACCTGCCTGCCTGCATGCTGTTGTCTACACAGTCAGTGGTTTTGGTGTTTAGTCACAATGAATAACATTAGAGTGTAATACAAACTCTGAGAGTGATTTGATTGAATTGGCATCTCAAGGCTGCAAGGTTGAAAAACAAGCTTTTCTCTCTTGCATGTTTAGCCAGCAAAAAACAACCTGCTCTGATAATAGGTGAACCAGCGGTGAGATGTTTCGGGGTGTGGAGAGTGTTGTCTGGATATTAATTACATATTCCAAGTCTTTGAAGCAGCTGAGTCCCTGGAGACAGGACAGGAGGGATGCACAGTCAGACTCCTGCCAACCAGACGAATCACACAGAGCTGGGCTCTTTCTATTATTCATCCTCTCCCTGCGTTATTGTTCTGCTTCCTCTGTGCAGTTATCAGCCCATTTTGGAAATGTTAGATGGTGCTTTTTTGAAATAATTTTTAATTCATTTGGATATTTGTGTCATAAAGAGCTTAAGTAGTCTGGAATTTGTGAGGAAGGGCTGTTTGTTAAATGATCTCCATGCCCCGGGGGCATAGACCTAAATCTATTTGGACATGGGCTTAGAGCTTGTAAGCCTATTATCCCCATCTGATTCAAAAACAGCACATTGTGTGTGCAACGGTTGAATTGATTGCATTCAGTCCTTATTCCACCTCTTTCCCATAAATAAAAACACACCCACTTAATATGCATGAATGTGTATGGATATGTCAGAACTTTGCATTGTGTTAATGAGTGTTTATTCACACACACACACACACACACACACACACACACACACACACACACAGAGTACCTGTGGCCTGCGCTGATTCACATCCTCACTCAGGGAGCAGAGCCGAGTCTAAGCTGCAGATGAAAGAGTGTTGTTTGCTGCACTGAGATTGGCTCTCTCTGCAACAATGATGGCTCCTTTTCTACGTTCTTTACATTTTTACATTTTTTTAAATTTTAGAATACAATCTAAATTGGAATGAACTGAAGGGAAAGAGAGCATGGCCGTGTGCCATAACATGAATGCCATGAGTCTGTGGAGGCTGTGTTGTTGTTCTCCTCAGACTCCACAGACTCACTGAGGTCCGAACAGCTGATGAGCTGCCTGGCTTCACACGTCACATTCATGGAATTCAATCGGGAAGACTCTTGGAGACTGCTAAAAAAGCACTGGAAATCTGGAGAAATTGAATCCCTTGAGGTTAGGATTGCAGAGTATAATGGGAGAAAAGCTCAAAAGATGGGCCGCCTATGAGGCTGGGATAACCAGTGACTGAATTACAGCTACCCCGCCCTAAAAAAATACAATCCCACTGAAGCGGTGCCAGGGAGGGATGTATTAAGAGAAGCTTGGTTTCACAAATATCTACAGTCTGTCTGCCTGGAAAGATGAAATGTTTTAACCTCCATTTGAATCCAACACTTTTCTCCTGAGGTGTGCAAAGAAAAGCTATAGAGTTATGTTTGGTATGGCATCGACTGTGGATATGCTATTAACGTTTTTTTCAGTCTTATGCCTTGTGTTTACAGACTACCAGCAGGAATGAGGCCACACACCGTATAGGCTGTCAACTGTTTAAATCTTCCTCTGGGAATATTGCGTTAATGTTATCCGACATCTTAGCTGCTCATCTCAAGCCGTCTGTTCTGAGGCTTTGTCAACTTCTTGTGTCTTATCTTGCAAATTAGTCTAACGTTTGCTCTGATTTCCATAGGATTCTAATGGATCTCTCATATTGGCTTTTTGGTAAACTTTGCACAACACTGGATGTAATCCCCCCCCCAGCTCATCAGACCCTGTGGGGGTCCCAGTCAGCAGAGGATGTCATGTCTCAGCCGCGGACAGATAAATGGCCCTGCTGTGCGACTGTGAGATCCGGCTGTTATGAAACTCAACATGAATATTTAATCGTCAGCTCTCCGCAAAGACAGAGGAGTCAGGATGTTTGGACTCAGAGGACAGATGTAAGGAGGACATGGAAGCCACAGCCATGTCAACACAGATTTGTATTAGCAGTGAGCAAGCTTCTGTGGTCACTCAGAGATCAATAGCCAGGATAATCATTTATGGATAAACAAGGCAATATGCATCTTTTCTCCTTAAAGAAGGAAGCACATTGTCAGTCTCAACCTCCTCCCCCTCATTTGGCCACGTTATCATTCCAACACCTGACACTCATCTTGATAATCTGTCATCTATCCTGAGGCTGAGCGAACAGCATCTGTACGGCTCAAGCAGCAGACGGCGAACAGAATCCATCTGCAATTAAGAAAAAGGCAAAGCTGACATTCACAATGTTTTTCAGCTTTTACTCGCTCTGTTCTTACTTTTTGTTCTCTTAACTGCATGTCTTGTCATCCTTGCCATGATTTCCCTGCGCTGTGGCAGCCAGTCTCACCTGCTTATCACTGTAACCGTTTATTTGAACCGTGATTCATTTAGTTTTTGATGTTTTATGCCCTTCCCCCTCTCCCCAAAAGCATGTTGTTGTGCTGTGGTTAATAAAGTGCTGCCCATGTACTAAGGCTTTATCCTTAATGGCCCGAGTTTGAATCTGATTATATATATATATATATATATACTGTATATGTTATTATTATTTTTTTTATTAAATGTTTATTACTATTATTGAATTTTTTAGAACAGAAAGTACTGCTATTTTAAATGCAGGGCCGATACCTTCCATTACAAATGTATCTGGAAATCCTGAAGTAAAAGTCCAATGATATTTTTTAAAACTATTACAATATATATACTATAAAGTCTCACATATATTGCATCGTCTAATCCAACTTTCACGACAATCCCTCATATAGTTGCTGAGACATTCGTTTCAAATCCAAAACTGTCATGATCATGGTGGTGTTAGATCAAAAGTCATGCAATCAACAACGTCATGAGCCAATATCATGACCATACAATATTGAGTTTGTTTCAGGCAGTTAATTGACTGAACTGCTGACTTTGCCATTCCTAGAGCTATGCTGCAAGCATTTAAAAAACTATATTATTGCAGAAACAATCAAATATGGCAATAATAATTCTTAAAAGTGAAATATAAATCTCAGAAAGCACACAATAGGATACATTTAGGACAAAAGATCAAACCTCGGAGTGGTAATATGTCCTATAGAGTTCTTGTTGTCGATGTTTTTCACTGTGAGAAGACTTCCTAAATATCTACAGGTAGCCTCTCAACGCTTTGTTCATTGGTGCCTTTGATTAATACTGCACAATTAATCATTTGTTCTGTCCTGAAAATAACTTTGAGATAATAAGCAGACACCTGTTCTCTGACCTCCAAGCATACTTTTCAGAGGACCCTCGCATCCAAGACTTTGTAGGTCCACAGTCCCACTGCCAGCAGTCTGCGACCCACTCCAAGAAGAACAAGTTGACAAAAAACAAGATTCTGATGAGGCGTCCTCTCAGTCCAGACCATGAACATATTTCAGCAGGCGTCTCGACTTCGTGCCTCACTCTGCCTTTGTTAAATTAGTCTCTCCCACAAAGTTTTATTAATTAGTGTAATTAAGTCTTTTTGACGACTTACTATGAAGTTGGTTCTGAGGTATTTTGTCTCGTATTTCAGCCACCACTCAGTGCCTATGTCACACAACATTAATAATGCTAATTAAACACTTTGACAGTTAATTTAAGATAATTAATACAAATACTAATATTAGATGACACACAATTGGAGCCAGGCAGAGTGAAACCAAATGCCTTTTCACACATGCCAAAGGACTTCAAGGGAAGCAGAGGGTGGGACTAAAAAGTCAGCTCCAAAATACCTGCAAGGATCTATATTTCACAACTGGGCTGTCAGAATTTTAAATTACTTCTAAAATCACTGCAATTTTTCTGCACAGGAAGACACAGCTGTCAGGGCCGCTTCCTCGCTGCTCGTCTCGGAGCTCCACGGCCCCGGCTTTGAGGATTTTCTGTCTTTTCATATTCCAAAAGTTCATTAAAATTTGCCCATTAGGTCTGTTTATAACCCCACACTTTTTCATCTCCTTAATGAGCACATTGCGTTTTTCTCCATATAGAAATACAAAAGCCCTTTAAAAAATGATGGTCAAGTCGTATTGCACGAGAGCTATAACAGGCGATCCAGATGGCCCATTTGCAGTGCAGGAAGACGCCTTGGCTCACTGAAGACAGAGGAGGAATAAGTCACTGTCGCCTCCTTAACTACCAAACACATTACCTCTGAAGTATATGCCATTTAAAATGCCAGGCTCATTTTTAACATCTTCAAGGCCGCCTAGCTTGATCCTCTTTGCTGAAAAAGTCCAGAAGATTAACATAGTGGGCTCGGTGAATAGTCAGTCTCCTGCAGTCGATATAGCTTAGCTTATCTCAGGAGTGGTGTTTGCTAGGAGCCCCTGGAGCTATTAGAAGCACTGAGCTCCTTTTTCACAGCCAGGGCAGCCACAAAAGCTGTAATAGATGGTGATTGCTGTGTAAATAAAGGCTACGGATACAAGTATAAGAGGGCAGACAAAATAAATTAGAGCTGCTTGTTTTGCAGGGAAGAGCAGGTCGTTAGCTATAAGATTCCAGGGACTCAATTAAGAACATAACGGTTCATATAGCACATCTAAACTCTACATAATAACATGAGGAATATGCATTAACATTGCAGACAGGGGCCAATGTGATCGGCACTTGTAAAACCTCTGTCTCGCTACACATTACTTCCCCTGATGGGTATTGAACCGAGGATTGGAAATTGTCTTATTTATCTCCTTCTGACCTCCTCCCCAGACACTTGTCTTAACCTTCGAACATTGTCTTAATTGAACGAGCAAAAAAGGAGAGAGTGTGTGTGTGCGTGTGTGTGTGTTAGCTGGCTGGCTGCATGCATGGCATTAGGTAGGTAGAGTTTATTATCAGTCTCGGACGCTGTCCCGCTGAGGTTAGTATTTCCTTAATGACGCTGGAGAGCGGCGCGGGCCAAAGCTCGTTAGCCAGGCCTTCGGGTTAATGTGTGATAGAGTGGCTGGCTAGCTCACTGGTAAACAACAGAAAGCTTAACCAGGAGGGTCATGCGTGGCCGTGTATTATGTTTCCTGATGTGACACAGACACTGCTCAGGTGCAAAAAGGCTCAGACTACAGCTGTGGACTTCCTCGTGAAGAGGGCTGGATGGAAAAAAAAAGTAAACAGTGGCACAGTGTTGTAGTCAATTTCTTCCAGTGAATACTCTGCCTTATAATATAATATAAAACAATATAATACAGGGTAATCAATGTATTCAGTATATTAAGTGTATCTATCTAATGTGAGAAGTAGACATTGTGCATGTAACCAGGATCCTCAAATGCCAGAAATACTGACCAAATATGAAGAAACCCCAAAATAGCTCTAAAAATGACTTGTGTCAGGAAGGGACCTGACCCCTCCCACACGGGAGACCTTTATAAAAGTGCTGACAGAATGTTCTCCCCATTTCCACCAATGACAGCAGGGTATTTTGGCTGTAAAAGAGCAAACCCAGTCAATCTATATTCAGTTTGGTTCCGGGACCTGCTCGGGTTCTGTCTTTGAAGAACAAACTCTATGGAATCGTCTCCAGGGATTTATTTTTGAACCTGCTAAGACTCCTATAGTTACTCAACTGTACTGAAGTTAAGGTGTTGGTGAGGAGGTCCTGACTCATGTTCTGGACTTCTTTCTTCCGACAACAGCCCACAAACAAGAGTCAAAATGACGGATTGCTAACATTATACTCGGTTTGTTAAAGAGCACACAAGCATCACTAAACACTGACTGTGAATTCACACTGCATGATCAAGCAGTTTATTTAGAGCTGAAGCTCAACAAGCTTGTCAACCAAGAAAAA
The DNA here is from genome assembly GCA_943590825.1 of Bovichtus diacanthus. Classification (NCBI taxonomy): domain Eukaryota; kingdom Metazoa; phylum Chordata; class Actinopteri; order Perciformes; family Bovichtidae; genus Bovichtus; species Bovichtus diacanthus. Next base: position 1,087,404 of record CALSBV010006670.1, on the reverse strand, counting down.
ATGTCTACAGTTCACAGCTGTTTAAAGCTTTGTGGTTATTTCCATCTGGTCGCAGTATTTAAAATGTTATCACAGTCAGTGTCTTTACTCAGTATATCTGTGGGAAACATGAGCATCCAGTGTAACTTTGATGAACTTTGACTTAACATATTAGAAATGCTGAGCTCTCAAGGGACAAAGAGAGGAAGAGAGGAAGCCGCATCATCACTGCAGGCCTGGGTTTTCCTACGGTCCCCAAATCACTAAATCCACCGATTGTTATTTGGATTATTGCACCTAAGCCAAATACATTATTTGCTTATTGAAATGTTTGTAGCTGTATGAAAGTACCACCGCTGTGGATTCCATCGTGGCGGTCGGGGTCCCATAAGGGATTGCAAGATCAATGACAGGGGTTGTGAGATTCAAAAAATGTTGCGGAAGAAATAAAAAACACATTTCTTTCTTTTCAAAGTTATTTGAATAGTTTGACCTCTCCCCTGAAAAACATCCGAAACACTGTGCGAGACTGAACAGAGTGACAGAGTAAGTGACAGAAACTATCGCCTCAGTATTTCTACACAATTTCTCAATTTTTGCTGCCTTGATCTGTTTGACGTCACACACTTCACATCAGCTGGTTCTTCTACGTGAGCACTGCTGCTTTCTCTTCTCATCTTGTTTTTCATGTAGAGTTCAAATGTGTGTCACTCTACAAGTTGGACTGGTTTAATTTAGGTCTCTGCAGCCCTTCATATAACACTTGACTTTTAAGACTGCTGTGACTTTGCTGTGTACTTCTTCTCTTTGACTTTGCCTCTCAGTGTGTAAGTTAAGGGGAGGGGAGGCCGGCAGGCTGCACTGCTGTGCATTGGTGTGGGAAGCTAAGCGTTATATTCTCCACCCTCTCTGCCCTGTCTCCCCTCCTCCCTCTCTCTCTGTCTGTGTCTCTGTCACTCTGTCTCTCGGCCGTCCTCCCACTTTAACCCCTGAGGAGTGTCTGCAGGTCCGGGGTGCCTGTGTCCTTGTCCGAAGGTCTTTGTTGGGGCTTGTTTTACTCAGACTTCAGGGAAATCCTTCCACTGCTGCAGCTGCCTCAGGCTCTTTTAACTGACCTTGGGCTGCTGATGAGACTCGCCCCCTTCCCCGCCTTTCAGGGCCTGACTGCTCCTCAAGCCTCCTCCGACCTCCTCTGCCCTAACACCCACTCCATCCTTCCCCTGCAACCTCTGAGCTGCAGCTCTGGGTCCAAGGTTTGCTTTCCTCCCTCCCCAGCTGGGCCCCCAGGTCCTGGGTGACTGCACAGGTTCATTACAGCCTAACACCAGGCCAACCCTTCCCCCATAAGCATCTTAAACATCCATTAATGCGATTCATCATCATAATGGAATCGCTTGTCAGCTCGATGGTAATGATTTGTAAGCTATAAAGTCACAGGCAGCTTTTTAGAAGTTGGGCTAATTTCCCTTGTATTACAGTATTTTTTGCTGAAGTGATATTAATTAATATTGCAATACATGGAATCAATAAGAGTGTTAGAAGGTAGAGCTGCAGCCAGTGTTGGTGAGAAGGCAGTGAGTGAGTTGATGAGAGCTTTCTCTGGAACACGGACATCACAGCTCAGACCGGGTGTGATGTGTCGTGTCTCAGGCAAACTGTACCCACACCTTGTGCTGGTGTGTGACACACACACACACACACACACACACACACACACACACACACACACA
>CALSBV010006670.1:1012586-1072286 GCA_943590825.1 Bovichtus diacanthus | reverse complement strand
GTCATAGAATAGACCAAATAAACATAATCTAAAGAAATGTTCAAAATATAATTTTTGGGGGGTATTTTTTGGGGTGCGTTGCCTTGAGGCAACACTGTACCATAATGCTAAGTAATGAAAAAAGAGTTATTGTTTCAAATTTGAACAACATTTGTTTAAAAACACATGGAAAATACTAAATAGACTCAACTGGTTAAAATGCATCCCTCTTAAAATATGAAAATAGTTCTTTTTTAATATTTTAACAGGATTACATGTCTGAATGTTGCCTGCAGGCAACATTGTGCCATTGTGGAACAACCCATTGAAATGTCGAAGCATATTTCATCTAACTTTACATTAAACTAAACAATCACACTGCTTATGGAAATTCATGAAGCAGTTCTTCTCTGCAGCAGCATAGGTAAGTGACACACTTTGAACACTGCACTTTCACTACACCCTTACAGCCAGGGTCACACAACAACAATGTCCTGGTGTCATGGGGAGTCCATAATGGTACGGTGTTGCCTCAAGGCAACATTTGCATTTTAAGAAGTTTCCATTACTTAATTAGTAATTAATAAAGTACATTAAACTATTAGAAATTACCGTATTTTCCGCACTATAGGGCGCACTGGATTATAAGGCGCACTGTCAATGAATAGTCTATTTTCGATCTTTTTTCATATATAAGGCGCACCGGACTATAAGGCGCATTAAGCGAAACAAAACAGTCAGATAAGTCAAACTTTATTAAACGTGTTCACAAAAACTCTCAACATTGTTCAAACGTTAATGAGCGTATTCATAATAACTCCCAACCTTGTTCAGTTGTAACACGTAAAAAAAACAGTCTGATACCGCTAAATCAAACGTTAGCGTATTCACAATAACTCCCAACCTTGTTCAGTTGTAACACGTAAAATACAACACAATACACTCACTTGCAGCTGCTCTATTCCCATGTTCTACTGCGTGACTGATAGCCTTGAGTTTGAAGTCCGCGTCGTAAGCGCGTCTCTTGACAGGCGCCATTTTGGGGTCCTTATACACACACACGCTGTAATATTATGGTGAAGCACAGTATGTATCACTCCGCGACGCTCCTGACCACGGTAGCCGTAATGCTGCAAGCGGTGCAGCTTTGTAGTTTACCAAAGTCGTACTAAAACATTTTGACAGAGCGCCGTGAGCGCCGTGTACCACACAAAATCGCTTCGAGGTCAGTAAACACAACCAGAATTAATCCATATATAAGGCGCTCCGGATTATAAGGCGCACTGTCGTTTTTTGAGAAAATTAAAGGCTTTTAAGTGCGCCTTATAGTCCGGAAAATACGGTAAGCTTTACTCATCTATTATTATGAATACATTTTTTTCCAGACTGAAAAAGAGGCAGGACCATAAGGAACCAATAGAAGTCTTTTAATTTGTCCCATGACTCTCTGGAGGCCATGCTGAAGACCTTTTCTGCAGACAGTCCCACAAGGATCAGCTCAGCCATTTTTCTCCACAAAAATTGTCTGAAACATCATTTCCTGCCCTTTTTCAAAGTATTGCATTATAACTGGGGATGTATTGTGTGACTGTAAAAGGCCAAAAATGGGTATGTTGCCTCGAGGCAACATCATACCATAGAGGGTTGTTTCTGACTAACAAGTGTTGTGTGTGTATCCAAGCCTAATATATCTTCTTCCTCTGTGCCGTAGAGCGCCATTGTTGTAGTGTGAAGTCGTTCGAATGAACGGTATCAAGGGTGAGGTAACAAGGAGGATCCAAACGCAGATAACCAAAGGCGAGTTTAACAAAAGAGAGCTTTATTCTAAAAGCTTACAAAAAAAACAAAACACTACAAACAGGCAAAAACTGAAAACACAAACCATGACAGAAACGAGGGAACATGAGGAAACACAAGGATCAAAAACATGGGAGTCTTAGACGTAGCGGCAAAGCAGGTAGGGATCAGAGACGGAGTCAGGTTACAGAAATGGGAACTCAGGGACAACGCTGGAACTCTTGTCATAGAAGAACGAAGCCGAACTGGCGACAAGGGACAAGGGACAAACAACACACAGACTATATACACCAGGAAGTGGGAGGGGACTACGAGACACAGGTGGAGACACTAACGAACAGAGTGGGAACACCTGGGGACCAGAAGTAGAAACAACAGACACAAACCATGACAAACGAGAGCCACACACAGGGACAGCTCTATCAGCCCGCTGTGATTTTTGGAAACATATAAACTATCCAAACATTACATGGAGCGTACAGCCCCGCAGTGCTGCAGTGCCGCAGTAAACACACAGATACAGTATCTAAGACTGGTTTTCCTAGATTACTCCTTCAATCTTAATGTTGGAGTGTAAACAAACAAGCAACTAGAGCCACACTGTGTGCACACACATGTGGTGACGTGTTGCGCTGTCCTTATGTTTCAGCTGGTTTAAACTTAAGAGTGCTTCGGGATGTGTTCAGTGTAAGGTTCAAACTCCAGAGGAAATACTTGACTGTGGAATCTTTCCTGCTCTGTTTCCAATGTGCTGAGAGGACATCCTGTGCCTCCAGGTGGGTAAAGACTGAGCAGCAGTAAGCAGGTGGGTGTGGAGCACGCCGCTGATGCTGTTGGTGCCAGATTGGCGCTGTGAGCATACTTAACAGGAGCATGTTGTTTGCTGCCTCTTCCAGAGAGGGACTGAGCCATGTCTATCAGCCCCTCTTCGTGTGTGTGTGTGTGTGTGTGTGTGTGTGTGTGTGTGTGTGTGTGTGTGTGTGTGTGTGTGTGTGTGTGTGTGTGTGTGTGTGTGTGTGTGTGTGTGTGTGTGTGTGTGTGTGTGTGTGTGTGTGTGTGTGTCTCAATGAGAAGGCCTGCCTGAAGCTCAGGTGTTTAGTGTTTGTTTCCGCTCCATAATGAAGAAGTAATGAGCAGTCGAACAAGCTGTTGATTACCTTTTTTCCCACCAGTTTGCAGAACGCTTGCAGATGGCTTGCAATTGTCTCTTCTGAGATATGTGTGTGTGTGTGTGTGTGAGAGAGAGGGAGCACTTCCTGTGTTTGTGTCCTGCATGAGTGAGCGAGTGAATGAGGAAAGTATCGATAGGAGTTTCTATATGAGACGAAGCAGTTAGCGGCCGCCTCTTTACCTCTGGGGTGAATTAGGATTTCCTTTGTAGTGAAGTACTAATAAGGCCATTGGACAGTGATGGATGAAACATTCCTAGGGACTGACACGTCAATTGCTCTTTCCATAATAGTTTCCTCTAAAGTGAATCAATCTAAGTTTTGCGAAGAGACCTTTATGCGAGAGTGTGCACGCATGCAATCTAAGTGTAGAGAAGCAGCGGGCTGATATCAGGCTGATACTAGACTTATTATGTAATAAAGACAGCAGGTGTCTTCTGTTTCTGTCAGTCATGTGGCACTGGATGTTTCCAGCCCATTTCATCTTGGTAAATTGTTTTACTGAATTATATATGAAACAATCAGGGCAATAGGTAATCAAATCTGGCAAGTTAAAGAAGTACTCCAGTGATTTAGTATTGCACCTCCCTGAAGTTGGGAGAATCTCATGACAAGAATTTAAATAAGAGAGAGAGAGAGGGAGAGAGAGACAGACAGAGAGAGAGACAGAGAGACAGAGACAGAGAGAGAGACAGAGACAGAGAGAGAGAGAGAGATCCTGACTTTCAGTGTGTAATATACCACTAGGTCCTGTATTTCCCATGATGCCGTTCAATAGGGAGTCAGTTTTTCTTATTTGTTATTTTTATTTTGGAAGGTGAATGTTGTTTGTTGTTTTGATATCTTTACAAACACAATGTCTTTTATCATTTTATGTTATTTTGTGAGCAGCTACATTCATACATACTTTACCGTGTATAGTGAGAAATTAGTATAAATTGCAGTTAAAACAAATTTAACACTGACGATGAGCTGGCTTACTTGATTAATTTGACTTAAATACAGTGCATGCTGGGAAATCTGCTAATAAAGTATCCATGTTTATTAACAACTTAAAGTAAAGTAGATGATCAATCGGAGTTGAAGTTGACCTGGCTTGAAATTGATAAACCGATCTAATTACATTGAGATTCTAATAAAGGATGAGTTGATTTAATATAATTAGTTATCAGAACTGTAATGAATCTCTAAGGACTCATCAATTATCACGAGTCAGTCACTGCTGTCGACTAGCTTGGTTTGGTACAACTTCAATTATTTCATTAGTCCTATAAGAATAAGAACTTTTAATTCTTATTCATGTCATTGAATTTAAGTTGGTATTTTACAGTGCAATGTGCAATGATGTGTTCAAGCATGTGGGTGCATTCCTGCACAAATCAACCTCAGGAATTAAATTATTTCAACATACTTTGTAAACCATCAGGGAAAGGGAGAAGGGCTGCTCTGCCATAGTCGTGTGTGGGAGGAGACATGCCACCATCACACTGTAACTCGTATGCACACACATGCCTACCATTACACCGTTTAAGTCTGCCAGACTCCCTGATAATGGCTGCTGTGTTTTTATTGGGCTGAAAAAAAGCAGAATATGAATTGTATCAAGATGTGAATCAGTAATAAAGATTACGGCTTTGATTTGTACACGTGAAGAGGAGCTCAGAAATCATCAAGCAAATTTACATCAAACTCGTCCTTGGCTGCTCTCCCAGTGTTCTGCAGGCTCACAACCACTACTACTGTTTCATCTACTACCTGTGTGTGTGTGTGTGTGTGTGTGTGTGTGTGTGTGTGTGTGTGTGTGTGTGTGTGTGTGTGTGTGTGTGTGTGTGTGTGTGTGTGTGTGTGTGTGTGTGTGAATGAGATCAACATCTTCTTCCTGTCACCTGCACGCAATGAGCTTCTCCTGCAGGACATAATGTGTGTCACCATGCCCCATTTGTTGCAGTTACAAGGATGGATCCCTCATGGTCCACCACGCATGGCGGCTGTGGCTCAGGAGGTGGAGGTCAGTAGAGGGTCAGTGGTTCAATCCCTGGCCTCTGCGGTCAGCGTGTCCTTGGGCAAGATACTGAACCCCAAATTGCTCCCAATGGCCAACATTGTGTGAGTGTGTGTGAATGAGCATGTGGCACCTTGTACAGTCACCTCTGACTCTGTGTGAATGTGTGTGAATGCTGACATGTGATGTAAAGCGCTTTGAGTGATCGCTAAAATTGGAAAAGTGCTATATAAATGCAGACTATTTACCGAGTCAGAGGTACTGCATATTAGGAATATATGGATATGAATATTCAAGATACATATTAATGATGTTAATTGTTGTCTTGGTGTCATTGTTACTTCCATGACTTTGCATCTGGTCTGCAGGTTTTCCTCCTGTATCACCATGAAAAACGTGGCTCAACAGCCTTCTGATACGTCTTCAACTTGGATTTGGTCATCTTTCACCTACGTTTTAACTTTGACAGCCAAGTTTGAGGAGCTGTCAAATCTTTTACTTTCATCAGTTAAAAGATGCTAAAGACAATAAAGTCATTTAGCTCACCACGGAAAGTTGTTCACATACTGTTGTTATTTTACTTCCTACCATCTGCACTTAATAAGAAAAAGAGACTATTTTCTGCAGTTTGTTCAAAAAGCAGCTTCTAGAACAAAAGTCAAAGTTATCTCCATTTTCACATGTCTCCTCTCTAATTGGAGCCTATCCTGAATAGATGGGTTAGGTTTAAGATTAACTATTGTTATGTTTATAAGTGTGATATTAAGCTCAACGTTTAAAACAATAAATTTTTAGGTTAAAGTCCATGTTCTGGCACTCGTAGTTATTTAGTTGACAAGCACTCCCTTCCCAGAAGTGAATGAGGTGAGTCGTCTGTGGCGTGAGTTGCTTGTAGCAGATTTAACTATTAATGAATGAATAATTAAACAAAAGCACGTAAACGGGTTCTTTATAAATGCAGAATTTATTGATCCAGCTCGGGTAGAGCTGAGACTCTCTCTCTGGGATGCTGATGGACTCTGTGTTTCCCGACCCACTGTGCAGGCGGGCGGCGGCTGTCGGTCTCTCCACTGTTTTCTTTAGTTCCTGGCGGAACACATGGGTAGAACAGGCTGGAGCAGTTGCAACGTCTTGGGAAAGTTCTTCAGCGCTAGAGCTCAGTGGATCTGATTGAGCTCAAGGCACGGTGATTGCTTGCTTAAAAAAAAGGAAAAACTCAAGAGAGGGGGTAAGAGTGTGGAGTTCGGATGTAGAGGTTAAACAGGGACAAGAAAAAGGCAGAAGAGAGAGTGCAAAAAGATAAGAGGATAAGATCACAAGAGAAGAGGAGTTCCCTCTGTCTTTTTGTAGGTTCAGTCATGTGGCCACCGTCTTCTGCAGCCGCACCTTTCCTCTGCTGAACTTTCCTCTCTTTAAAATGAATCAGATTAGCAGTTTCAGCTGTTGAATGACATCAAACATTAGAGAAACACGTTATTATGTGAAGCATCATTTAAAACATATCCATAAGCAAGGACCATATATCAGGCGAGGTTACACACAAACTATAGAATTCTTATCTGAATACATGAAATTATCTGAAAACAGGAATTAACAGGAATAAAAATGATCATTTCCGATTCGCTCAAAAACCTCTTGAGACCTGCCAGAGAGAGAGATTTCAAACCCTCTTGTTGGTCCCATCGATGGAGAAGTAAAGGTGTCGTTCCTGTTGAGTTCATTTCTCTCTCAGTCACATATTTAACAGATTAACATACACATACGTATCTAATACGTATCATGCATCTAAATGTTAATCAGTCCCTTTGAAAGCTCAGTTTTATGGTTTGAGGTGAATGTTTGTTTGAGCAGTCCCTGTGGTGAAAGAATACAGCTTTAGTTATAGTGGCGCTCCAGTGACCATCAATCGTTCTCTCTCTCTGTCACCGATCCTTCCATTACTGTCCCTTTTGAGTCTGGCCAGAGCTGGCCAGCATCCTGTCCCAGTTTGGTCTGATAGATTCATGGCACAGTGGAGGCGGCAGATGTCCTTTCCACCACCCCCCCCACCCCCCCCCCCCCCCCACACAACACGTCATATGCCTTTGACACCCTTTACATTGCATAAGCTGTGAGTTTGAAGACCCTTGTGTCTCTGTGTGTGGATAGACATATTCCATACTCAGACTGCGTGCTTGAAGTTACGTACGCTACTTGCAGTCATAAATTGTGGCCGACAGGCATACAGACCTTCGCAGATATTAGCAGAAGACATGTGGATACAAAATGTAAAATTTGGTTTTTGAGCCTAGTTGCATCAGACATATGCACTGTAAAGTTAAGTCACATGTGCTAGTGAAATAGTTGAAGCTACCTTGGTGACAGACTTTCATGCAGGAGACCAAAGTTCCTCTCCTATTACAGACCAGGAATGTATGCCTTTTTATTATCGATCTTTCTCTGAACTAAACCAAGTGTTCAGTTGACTTATGAAACCTGTATCGCAGAATTGTTTGCTTTGAATGTGGCAATAAGCTAGCTAGCTGTTTAGGAAGATGACATCCCTATTAATCCTATCTACAAAACTCTGATTGATAAACAGTTTCTTCAGCTGATGCAAATAGCCATCAATAAACAGCAGACCAGACAACTGGCAACTCAGAGGTCTGGCACCAGGCAAACTAGGAGTGAAACAGAACTGTGTGATGTAAAGAACATCTATAAATTACTACATTTAACTTGTTATATGCCCCTGAAAATACATTCAGACAGTGTTTTCGCTGTTAGTGCTAACCTTGAGCTAATGCCACCGCAGTTATTTCTGTAATGTCAGAAGTTTTGACCGCTTGTTAATTTTGGTCATACATTTATTCAGTTCCTTTTAGTTGGAAAGTAACAGGATTGTGTAGAGAAGCAGTTGACCTGCTATTTGTATATTATTGTGGCAGTGGGGTGTGGTGGCTGGGTCGGCTGCTGAGGATGAGATGGGAGTGGCTCAGCTGGAGATCAGGCAGCCGGATGGAATCAGGTAATCATTCACACAATAAAAGCATGCTGATGACCTGGTTCTGTCTTGCAGTAAGCTGGGTCCATCTAGAGACAGAGACAGGCAGCGGTGGCGGTAGCCGAGGGCGCTACGCCTGGAGAAGGCAACGAGTGAAGCTGCCTTAATAAACTGTTGTTTGTGTCCAGAACGGACTCTCCCTCTTTTATTTTTGTGAGCGGGTGAGCTCTGAATAGGGACATGTCGGAGGGGGAATCCACACCGAGTCCGCTGGGGCAGGCACTCCAGCTTCTCGCCGCGATGCAGGAGGGCACTACAGCGGCAGCAGGCCAGGCGCCAGGCCAGGCTCTCGCGGACACTGCTGCCGCTCAGCGCGAGGACTGTGCTCTCCTGCAGGAGCTGCTGCAGCGACCGGCCACTCGGGAGGGCAAGCCGGGTGTGAGCCCAGCCCGACCGCCGCAAGTCGCCTCCGAGGCCAACCCAGAGGCGTACATATTCGAGGGCTTCGGCGGCGGTGTGCGGGAGGCTGAGGGAGGAGTGGGCGGTTCGGCTACTGCCCCTGCTGTCCAGGGAATCTTAGCTGGCGGTCCACAGCCTGCCGGCGTCCTCTCGCAACATGTATGACCAGCTGAGGAGGGCCATCCTGGTCAGGCTGGGGAGCACGCCGCAGGGACACCGCTGCCGGTTCAGGGGTCTTCCCTTCAAGGACGCCGGCTGCCCCTTCCCCTACGCGCAGCAGCTCCTCGATGCGGCGAGGCGCTGCCGGGGACCAACTCTGCAGAGGACGTCGTAGGGCAGGTGGCACTGGAGCAGTTTGTCACCGGTTTACCCTCCTCTACGGCAAATTGGGTCCAGTGTCACCAGCCCATCAGCCTAGAGGCTGCCGTCGTCCGCGCGGAGGATTACCTTTGAAGGACGAAGCCAGGTCACCAAGCATCCCAGCAGGCCGGCTGACCCCAGTCCCGAGGATGAGGTTCCCTGCTGTGGCAGCAGCTGCTAACCCCATATCCGCGGCGCCGCCTGTGCCCCAGCAGCCGCCAACCCCCCCCAAATACCCCTTCTCTTGTCTCTCCACCCAGTAGGCGGGTCTGGTCCTCCGGCATCACGGGGGGGGGTCCTCAAACGCCGGGGCAGGATTGCTGGTGGGGCAGGCAGCCCGGCCACTTCCGTGGTGAGTGCCCACTCATGGAGGTCGGACAGTTGGTCCGGGTTGCGGGACTGCCAGACTCCTCTCCCGGTCCAGAAGGGACATACCGCCTACCGGTATGTATACAGGGGGGTATACACCAGGCTCTGCTGGACACCGGTTGTACCCAAACCATGATCCACCGGCTTTGGATGAAGCATCGTGGGTGAGGGTGAGGTGTGTTCATGGTGATATCCACGAGTATCCGGTGGTGACTCTTACCATTTTTTCAGGGGGAAAAAGTTAAGGCTGGAGTTAGTACTCGCCTTACGCACCCCCTAATTCTGGGAATGAATTGGCCGGGGGTTCCATAGGCTAGTGGGGAATGCCTTCACGTGCGGTAGGGACATGTGAGTTGTGTGAGGTGTTGAGCAGGGACCCGGAGGAGGTGGGGCCCTTCGAGGGGGAGGGAGGCTTGTGCCGAAGCTTCCCCACCTATGCTGGTGCGTCCAGTGGAGGATTTCCCCTTCGAACAGTCCCGGGACGAAACCCTCTGTCATGCTTTCGACCAGGTCATAAGTATCGATGGTTCCCCACTGCACCCGAATGCACCACTCACTCACCCACAATTCACGGTGATTATGGACAGGTTGTACCGGGTGAGCCGCGATACACAGACAGGGGAGGAAAACACCCAGTTGTTGGTGCCGAGCAGCCGTCGGGAAATAATTTTCCAGGCGGCTCATCACAACCCCATGTCATCTAGGGTATGACAAAACACTGAACCGGATCATGGCCCGATTTTATTGACTGGGCATCCGTGCGGACGTGAAGCATCCTGCCGCGAAGGTCAGCTGGTTAACCCGCCGGCCACCCCAAAAGCACCATTGCGCCCGTTACCATTAATTGAGGTACCGTTCGAAAGAATTGGCATGGACCTCATCGGGCCATTAGACCGGTGTGCGCGGGGATATCGCTTTGTGTTAGTTCTTGTGGATTACGCAACGCGGTATCCTGAAGTAGTGGCATTGCGTAATATCTTGGCAAAGAGTGTGGCGGAGGCACTGTTTCATGTTATCTCCCGAGTTGGGATCCCGAAAGAGATCTTAACTGACCAGGGCACATCCTTTATGTCACGCATGTTACGCGAACTATATGCACTGCTGGGTGTCCGCTCCATCTGGACGAGTGTCTATAATCCAAAGACAGACGGGCTGGTGGAGCGGTTTAACAAAACGCTTAAGAACATGGTTCGTAAGTTCGTTCACGAGGACAGCCGTAATTGGAATAAATGGTTAGACCCTCTGTTGTTTGCAGTGCGGGAGGTTCCCCAGGCGTCCACAGGATTTTCTTCCCTGCTTAAAGAGAACTGGGGGGAGGGGAGGGTCCAAGCACCAACAAAAATGTAATTAAATTCCCCGCGTTAATATCTCCTAGGACGCTCTTTCACCTTCTGGTCGGACCATGCCCCGCTCCATTGGCTCCACCGCATGAAGGATGCCAATGCCCAACTTCAAGGTGATCCACAGGCAAGGTCGTAACCGGATGGTCGTGGCTGACTTTCTCTCAAGTCAGCTTTTGGCCGGCGGGCTGGTGGGTGTATGTGGCAGTGGGGTGTGGTGGCTGGGTCGGATGCTGAGGATGAGATGGGAGTGGCTCAGCTGGAGATCAGGCAGCTGGACGGAATCAGGTAATCAGTCACACAATAAAAGCATGCTGATGACCTGGTTCTGTCTTGCAGTAGGCTGGGTCCGTCTAGAGACAGAGACGGAGATGGAGGCAGCGGTAACGGTAGCCGAGGGCTGGGAGAACACTGCGCCAGGAGAAGGCGACGAGTGGAGCCGCCTTAATAAACTGTTGTTTGTGTTCAGAACGGACTCTCCCTCTTTTATTTTCCCTGTGTGAGCGCGTGAGCTCACAATTATGTTCTGTGACTTCCTTAAGTTTAGTTTAGCATCCTTACATTTTTGAGCAGAGCCGGGACGCTGATTCAAAGACAAACTTTGCTTTCTGATGAAGAAATTGATGCGGCAGTGGACCATACACACTGCTGTTCTAATGAAGTTTTACTTTACAGAAAGTTCTTCCATTTTAGATGAAAACAGGCCCATTGCAGCAGCAAATACTCGATACAACTCCTGTACAAATGGAGAGTAGCAACTACAATGCTTTATAATGCTTTATTATAAGAACATAAAAAGAATGAAGCTTTATGAATGTACTGCATTAGTGTAGGCTGTGCAAATAGAGTGTTCATAGACAAATATAAATCTAATATTTACATACTGTCATATCCACCTACCTCATGTACTGTATGTAAAGCACCCTGGTACATTAATCGTCTACAAATGTCACTGTTGTTATATATAAATAAATGTACACTTTTATATATATTTATATCTGTAAATATTAGTTCAATGTTTATGTTTTACCACTGTCCAGCTTTGTTATTCATGTTTCTACCTGTCTATTTCTTTTATCCCTTTTACACATGCACTGCAACCCTGCAGTGCATGTGTAATCAGTTGGACTGGACATCAAATGGACTTAACCCTGCCAGCTCCTGAGTACAAAGTCTGGGAAATGTTCGATTGAGCCCGTGTGTGAAAAGAGCCGGTCCTTGTCCGGAGAATTCACAGCCAACAAATGGGCGGGTTGATGACATTCCTATCATACGAGACCTTTATTTTTGCTGCGGTCAGGCTGCACTGCTCCCAGCAGACAGCGCTTACCAGAACTCACAATTCATTCATTCATGTGCAATAATTGGAATTCAACTATTGTCTCTGTCTACTATATTTAGTTTTTTACAGTTTACCTATTATTATTTTTACTGTTGACTAATTTACTATATCTTGCTTTTGTGTACTTCCTTTTGCTGCTGTCACACTGTAAATGTCACTGTTGTTGGACAAATAAAGGATAATTTTATCTCATCTTATCAAACTGCAAGAATAAAAACATCCGAGGCTGAAGAAGATGGAAAAGATGTCATAGAAGACGGGCCTTCCATGCTGCTGCTGGACATCGATCCAAAACTTGACAACTTTTTTTCTCCGGTTGGATCTTCGTTGACAGAGTGCAGGCAGCTTTCTACTCTTTGATTTGCCTTTATATTGCTTTCCACTCTTTTGTTGATATTGTGGACACATTGAAATACTTGTAGTTTTGATATCAACGCAAAACAGTTGTCATTGCAGATGAGTCAGTGGCTCCTTTAATGAGCTGTAAACACTGCAATTTCCACAGCGTAATTTCTGCATCATGTGCTGCCTTCATGTGCTGCCTGTAACTCCACCCAGGCCTTGCCTAAACCAAATGGAGATTTCCAGCAGGTGAGACACTTCTGACACGGACCATCTCCTGTTGTGTGCTGTGTGTGTGATAGGGAAACATCGGACAATGTCCGGACCTGATTCTCTGGACATTGTCCGCAGTTCATATGAGAAAACAATTTGTTTTGTCCTTATTTGTAGCTGTTTGTGTATTTGTTTGCAATTATTGATAGTCAAATTCATTGTGTGTGTACACATACTCGGCCAGTAAAGCTAATTATAATTTTTATGACTTAAGCTGTATTCTAAAAAAACAACACATAAACATATTCAAAGTGGGAGCTGCCCAGTGAAACACGAGTCCTGCTGTTTGACCCTGAGCAGATCCTTCAGAGCCTGCTTCTCCTTCAGGATCAGTGGTTGTGGTTGTAGTTGAGGCAGGGGTCATTCAGGGTCAGCCTCAGTGTTCATCCAGGGGAAAACAAGCTTAACTGCTTCCTCTTTGCAAAACAAAACTTTATGTCTTTCTTTCTTTTTTTGACACTTCTAGCAAAACTGTTTTGAATAATTTCTTCCTCTTATTTCGTAACATTTTCAGGGTCCTTATTTTTTTATTATAAAAGATAGTTTACACATCTAGCTGAACAGCTACACATTCTGCTTTTCCAGGAAAGTACCATTACCAGGTCCAGATTCAATTTCACAGAGTGCAGGATTTTTCAGTCAAGTCTAAAATAAGCCTTTAACTCAATGCTCTTCATTTCAATATATATCAAAACATGTTGACTCATGCATTCACTTTATTTACATCAGACCAAAGCATGAACATATCTTAAATTGAAGACTTATTATTTTATCAGTCATATTTTAACAGAGCAATTAAAATTTGAAATGAAACTTTCAAGATCTTTATTGGAGTGTGCTTTTTCCCTTCTCCCTGCGTGCTGTCTGCAGGCTGTGTCCAAATAATCCACCGACCAGAGTTAGGACAGCCTGTATTGTTGTTTTTCAAGGCATTCATTTGTGAATGGACAGCACAGCAAGGTGACAGGCGTTGTTTATCACAATGAGAGTGTTTTCGCACAAGCCAAAGTAAAAGCCTGTCGACAGCAGCTCTTCATTTAACAGCTCAGTTTAACTTGTTCTATTCCAGAATGCAATATTGAAAGGATTAGTTTCATATTTTGGGAAACATGCTTATGTTTCTGAAAAGCCTGGCTTCTCTCACAGGATCAGTGTTTGTAGTTGTAATTCAGGCAGGGGTCATTCAGGGGAGAACCAGCTAACTATTCCTTTCATGAAAATCTGCCAGAAAAAATTCATCTCCTTGCGCAGAATATGTCCATATATTGTTGTGCAGACCAGGTTTAAGGTGAACAATAATCACTAACAAAGCTCCACTAACTCTTGAGACCTTGCACTTTTTATAAGTACTAACACATTAAGAATACAATAACTAAAAATCCAACCTAGTCCTTATGTATCCTGATCCAAAGTGTTGCCTAAGAGGTGAAACTCAGGATAGTGTGAAGGTTATTGAGTATAGGTTAACAGTTGAAGGTGACTTAGATGTGTGTGTCTGCATTCTCCGGTGGGTTATGACGGCTGGATAGTAAGCAGGCAGTGTTAAGAATGATGTCAATGATTCACTTGAACTCTAAGTGTAACATGTAAAACAGAGGTTTTAAAAAGTGGAGAGCAAATGTCCCCACATTCTTGGGGGAAATGACACCAAAGCAAATTCCTTGTATGTGAAAACCTACTTGGCAAGAAACCAAATTCTGATTCTGATTCTGACATCACCTTGATTATAGAAATAAGTGCAATTATCTTTAGCTGTGAATATTGTGCCCAGAGCTTGTGTCTGTGATGAGGAAGGACACGCACATGTGTTGCTCCTTAAGAAACTCTACAGACCAGACTGAAGGGGCATGACTGCAGTCTGATCAACCTTCATTTATTCATTTATCAACTTTTTATCTTCACACAAAGCAAATTTTACACTCCGCACCTTATCTTTACCAATATGCCAGATGTCAAGAAATAGGTCCTACGTCTGGAGAGCAGTGTAGGGGCCCGGTGCCTTGGTCCGGACAGGGACTTGAATCAGTGACCATCTAATTCCCAAGCCAAGTCTCTACGGATGGAGGTACAGCCTTCCCATCAAGGTGACGTAAATGCTCAGGTCCAGTTAAGGTCGTAAGAAAAGTATTAGACATGTCCATAAAACTAACTTACTAAACTTGTTTGACAAGAAATTAATCAAAATTAGAATCCAAATGTCTCAAATTGCATTGAAATCTACAGAATGTTCTGTTTTCTATCCCGTTAAAAAGGGGCACAGCCTTCACGTTGTGCAAAGTAACCATATGCCAGTCAATGCTGCGCTTCAGACCCTCTGAGCTCTGTAAAAAACATTCTTTGGTCATACCAAACTGTGTTAAATCAGATGAAAGCCCAACTTATTTGTGTGTCTGTTGACGTTAACTTACCTGGACAAGTCGCAGATCCAAAACCTTGTTCATTCTGTCCTTGATCGAAGAGTCGCTGCCATGTTTGGCACAATGGAGAGTCTGACCTATAGGAATGTCCATAACAGAAGTTTAAGCATAAAATAAATGACACATGAAACTATATTATAGGTGGAAATATTGTTTTTACCTATTCATCATATCAATAATACAAGCCAAAGAGTACTACCTGCAGTCACTAGAGATAATTAGCCGACCTGGGATCTGCTGTTGATGGCCATGAAAAGAGAGCAGGTTTTCCTCACACTTAGGACGAGGTAGATCTGTAGAATGTCATGCAACCATTGCAACAGGCCTGCCATAAAATCCACCTAAAAACAGCTTACACTGTTCAGGTTGGCATTCAGTCTGCGATGTGTTACTTTGATCATATGTTAATCCTTGAGGTCGCAGTTAGTGTTGCATCATACTGAGAAGTGTTTCTTATGGTTTGCAGTCCTCCATTATGTAAATGGCGTAGACTCATTTGTTTGCTATAGAACATCTAGCCTAGAGATAAAAGAGTAAAGTAACACGACCTGATGTGAACAGTGGGACGGTTTGCGGTTCCTCTGTGAGCCTCGGTGGGCAGAAAGCCTCTTTCTCTGGGTCTACAAACACTGCAACTCTGTTGTTTGCAGGAGGTTCCCCAGGACTTTCTCCGTTTGAACTCTTGTTTGGCAGGAAGCCACGGGGTGCCTTGGACCTCCTGGTTAACGAAAATTGGGAGGAGGATTTAAGCACAAGTAAATATGAAATGCAACACATCCTGGACCTGAGAGCAAAACTCTTCACCAGGGCAGTGATCACGGGAGGATTTGCTTCAGCCATAGGAACATCAGTGGACCCCGTACAACAGACGGGTGCGAGAGAGACAGTTTGGCGGGGTTTGCGGCATATGACCAATCACAAACAGGGACACGTGTGCTGTCACCAGAGCGTCATTATTTCACAGATGAAGAGCAAACTACAATATTAAAATTATTACAATAATAGTATGAAGAAGTTCAAGACATAATCCAGCTAAAAGTACAAGTTAAAGTTAAGTAAAATTGCCACATGCAGGAAGGACAGCTGGCAGAAAACCTGACTGAATGTGTAAATAATAGAAATATGATCTTACTCCCCTAGAGCACGAGCAGATCTCACTGTAATTACATTTGTGTATTCCATTAAATAAAGGTGTTGTGTTAAATGTATATATAGAATATAGTCTACTTTAATTATCCTCTTGGGGAAATTATGTTGTGTATGATAATACTTTAGTCTTATTCTGTCAGCTACAACCCCCGCGGTGTAAAACGGACTTAATATGATTACATCAAAAATAATATAAAAACATAACTCAATGCGGTAAACAGTATTGCTTTCATATATTGATAATCATCCAGAGCATAGGCCGACACTATACAGTCTGTGTGACTGTACTTGCCTTGCGTTATTTCGCTCCGGGTACTTTTTTGTATGCTGTGGGTGTTTATTAGATAATAACGTAAAATGTACAGTTTTGAATTATGTTCTTTTATTTATTTTTGATTTGCTCCCAAATCCATTTCACACCACCGGGGCTGTATCTGAAAAATAAGACTAAAATATTGTCATATATATCTAAGCAACACATTAATGTAACAGAATACACACATGTAGTTATCGTCAGATACTCGTGGTATTAAAAACCTGTTAATTTACACATTCACACAGTCGGAGATTGCTTGCTCTTCTTCCTGCATTGGTCAGTTTAAACAGTTTTTAGCTGGATTATGACTTTATGTAGCCTGAAACTTCTTCATAGTTGTGTAATATCGTCTTACGATCCGCACACCGAGTGGTGAGTGGGGCAGCTTTCACACCAGCTGATCACGTTCGAGGTAACAAACTACACCGTGTGTACTTTATAAAATTACCCGGTACATATGAAATAATTACAGGGTTCCGACAATCAATTTAATAATACTAATGCTATGAAAACCAAGTGTAGCACTTTCACTTTCTTAAGAAAATTAAGTAACAGGAGCATCATTTTTCACAGACTGCTGCCTGACGTATACTGTTGCTTCAGCGAGGATTCCTGGTGCAGGCTTTAAAAAAAGGGTTTGTTGTATTATGGATAGCCCAACATACTTTACACTGTATATCGTCCAATAAATCTTAAATAAACATGTTATAGCAGTAGCTCCAAAGGCACACCCTTCTTCCCAGGCCTATCCTCACATGTTGTTCCCCAGCAACAGCCATAATGTACTACCGGTATATGAATAATGAGAAGTACTCCATATTTGAAAAACGTGTTACCTAATAATAAGCAATTTCTTCTTCATTTATTGAGAAGGATAAAACGATACCATAATCAGTGTTTTTCAGCATCAACACTGTCCATTTGTTCTGCCTTGTTACCCAGTAGTTACTGATTTAAACAGGGTTAAAAAGGACTTTTTGTGTTATTTCTAAGACCCTTAAACACAAAGGTGTCACCCTCTTATTCCCAAACCCTGAGTCTTCTTCCATTCTACTTAGATTAAGGTACCTATTAAGTACTTTATTTTTAATTTGTGTTGTCTAAAGTGTTCCCATATGAAGTTGATAAAAAAGTCAATCTTGACATTTAACTGCAGCACTACCTTAAGCCTTAACATTGAATCAACACCACTCAGACAGAATGTACACCCTCCACAGAGGCAGGATGTGTTGCATTGAGACTGTTGCACCGAATAAACTTTACACTGCAGGAAACATTCTACATCGATTGTAATGTATTTGAAAAGGTTTCACTCTTTTAACCCTTTCAGAGTCAGCATTTTTCGTCAGGGATATATTATTAAATATGTTGGTATCAGCCAATGAAAAAGCAGTGTGACTGGGTCCATGGACTAAGTAGGATGTATTGTGTACAGTTAGGACTGACAGAGCACCAGCACCGTGGACAGACAGACCTTTTACTTATGCAGACCTCACTTTCTTCCACTGCATATGATATTAATGTGCTAAATGTATCATTCATGAACATAATCTTAACACTGATCATTAATACAGCTAAAAGTAACAGAAAAAGACACAATATGAGTAAATAGCACTTTCTGTAAAATCAACATACAGCATGTTTTCAGCGGAGAGCTGAGTGTGACATGACTCCGTTGTGCTGAAGGAGTTCGTGCTCTGGAAATATAGTGAATTTATCGCGACAGCAGGCAAACACGAAGGAAGTGTTGAGTTTGCATTCGTCGAGGAACAAGGCACCAGCTCTTGCTATCATTGAGACAAACAAAGGTGCCAGACACTGTTTGTGAATGTGAGAATGCTTTATCGTCAAATAATATTTGTCAAATACTTCTGCAAAAATGTAACTGTACTGCATATATGTCACCATTCACCACCTTTACGATGCGTCTGCATCATTAACCATTTTGTGGAAGTTAATGTCTTTTCAATGACGAATGCAGTTACAGTTTGGACTGAACTGAGCAAAGCAGAATCCAGTGAAAGTCCTAAAGTAACACAGAACAACAGGTTGGGACGGGCCTAATGTGCAGTAACATTTAATAGATCTTGTTAACATCCAGGCTCCATAAAAACTCAATCACTGTGTTCCTCTCTAAGATGTAAGGTTGAGTGTTTTCTGCTGCTTATTTCCACCCCATTTCTTCCTGCAGCAGCAACACTCCCGCCTGTCCTCCCCCCACATGCCTTCAACTCTGGCCAAATGCTTCCCCAACTGCTGAAACATATGGCGGTCAGTCCTGAGGAATGACTGTGTGTGTGTGTGTGTGTGTGTGTGTGTGCGCACATGTGAGAATTGTTTTGTTTGCAAAGGCCCAGTGACTTACTTGTTAGCAATTGCATCCTGTTTCTACCCAGACATGTAACTGCATGCGTGTGTGTGTGTATGCAGAGGAGAGTCTGTGTTTGTGCTGAGCTGAGGGGATAGCATGCTGTGACCGATGACAACTCATCAAATCTTTTGCTATCAGAGAAGGAACAGGGGGAGGGAATAACGGCTGATGGAAGTCAGGCCCTATGGCATGAAGGGAAGAACGACAGAGATGGGAATGAGACAGAGTTAAAGGCGGAGAGGACATGTCGTCCTGAGCTGAGGGACACCTTGTCGAGCTGTGAATGGTTGCTAAGAGCTTTCTGTTTCATGGGAAAGTCTTCTGCAAATTTGAAGATAATGACCCTCTGCTGTGTAAATGTCTCCATTATTGCACTTCACAGTTTGCTGTGACACACTGAATGTACCTTTCAGACCTGCACCTCGTTATGTTCATGCGAAGGCAATTGTACATGTTATTCTCGAGTTTCAATGAGCACTCAGGTCATTCTTTCAGTGAAGTCGTGACGGTCAGACCTGTAACATTGTTGCAACATGTCACATCTCAATTGAATGCCATCAGCTAGTTTGACAAAAAACTGCTTTACAGTTTTTGCTCACAGGCAGGCGAACATTGGGATTCAGTTTCTTGCCCAAGGAAACTTGTGGACAACCCGCTCCACCTCCTGACCACATGCTACGGTGCAGGCGGAGGTTGGATTGTTATTTTTATACATGTCGGCTTCAGCCCACACCCTCCATAGAACGCAGTCAACACCACTGGGAAAAAAGTGTAATCAGATCTTGACATAAGATTTTTCTGTAAAACTTCTCAATATGAACTCAGTTAAATGAATCACGAGTAACTGTTAATGAGCCAATTTGAAGTTGTCAAAGAGATTCATGTCAGATCAATGCGAAAAATTGTGTTTTCATCCATTTTATTCCCTCACGCTGTGGAGCGTGGAGGAGGAAAATCCCTCAGAAAAACACTAACATCAGCAAAATGTAAACTCTCACTCATTCCAACTGCGCAGTATGAATGTACAACAAGACAGTTTACATACAGAATGGGAGCAAATGTGAATTAAATAAGAGTTACAATCTAATGTCTTTTCATTTTTAACCCTTACATGAGTTCAAACATCAATATTTTAATGTTTATTTTCTTAAGTTATTTTGTATTAATGGTCTTTTTATGCAATTTAACCTCCCCACTCAGTTGTATTTATTAATGAATGAATGCACTCACTGGGAGGGAGGGGGGGGCTCTGCGGTCCAGTTGTGTGAACAGTGTGGAGCAGCCGGACCCTGACACTGCAGCCTGCTCTGTCTGGGTCAAACAAGTTAAGTGTGTTTATTATGTGCTGCCCAACACAGTGGTTATTGTGGGTATCCTGAATGTATCTGTGAACTATTAAAAATAAACATATACGTAACACTGTCCAATGAAAATGTAGCATTTCAGACGGCTTAGAGTTGAAATGATCTTCTAAAAGGCGAACAATCCACGTTTCAAATCCCCATTGAGTCATTTTAAAAGTGCACTGTCATCAAGCTTCCCATCATCCAGATTGTTTTTCTTAGTTTGCGAGATGCTCCAATCGTACTGCTTGCTTGATTCAAGTCGCCACAAGTCAATCTGATTCACATGGGATGGGTTGATCCCACGTCTTGTTGAGAGGCAGGCTTAAAATGAAACACTGGAAGCAAACTGGTTGAGAAACATGTTCACGCCATACACAAGCCATCCACTCTAAACGGAGGTGAACGCTCCTCTTGCACCAGGAGAGAACTTTCTAGTGAAAATCTTTCTTTCCTTTCCTTTCCTGCAAATAAAGATAAAGTCATATTGAAAGTGGAAAAAAAGAGAGCCACAGTATTGCCAAAGACAGAAAATCGAAAATATTTTTGGTATAACTTGATTTGTCTTGTCAAGGCTCACTGTAGATCCTCTGTGAATACACACCATCTAAAAACTCTTATCTGAATAAAACTCTACACAGAAATAAACCCCACTAATACCCAGAGGAAATAAACTCAATAGAAACTGAACTACAAGTTCAAGTCGTACTTATCCCTGATGTTTGTGTATAAATGTGTGCGTCTGTGTAATCACTGTGACACTAAGCAGCCTCCATGCTGGGTGGCTCTGCTCCCCCGATCCCCCTCATACACGCTCCCCCTGAGGGTATGCTGGCTGGAGCCAGACGGGGCAAGTGAGGGCAGCAAGGAACACATGGGGTCAGCCCAGAGAGTGTGTGAGTGTGTGAGTGTGAGTGTGCGAGTGTGTGTGTTTGTGTGTTTTCTTTAAGGTTGGGGAATCTGGAGGAGGGGTGGGAATGATCCACAGATAATATCAGCGCCGTGGGCTACAACTGCTGTGTGTGTGTGTGTGTGTGTGTGTGTGTGCGTGTGTGTGTGTGTGTGTGTGTGTGTGTGTGTGAAAAAACTTGATTATCCGATGGCAGTTGAGGATATAGATACATATACAGTACATATATATACAAAAAGGAATAAATTATATATATACAGTATATACATATATAATTTATTCCTTTTTTGTATAGAGTCAAAAATATGCCAAGTGTATAATTGTAGACTTGTAGACTTTTTCAGATGTTAATTTCAGTTGATTATCTAATTGATAAAACGATTTATTAGCAATTTTAAGAAAACTGTAATTAAAAACGAAGAACTAATAATTTGTAAAGCTTAACGCATGAATCATTTTCTTCGCAGTGTTTATATGATTTTGAATTAATTTGCCACATATTGGGAAACAAAAATGTTGTGTTAGTGTAGCGTTATATTAATATTGTCATGTCTTTTCTTTGATACATTGATTCGTTATATTCCTTTTTTATTTATGTAAATTAAAAAATGTAGTTTGTGCAAAGATATAAAACATGTACATAACAAATACAAGAGTACTGATATCATATTCAATATTAGGATTTGAAAGTATTTATAAAATAAAATATAATCCCAAAAAAATATTTTTCAATGTGAATGAGAAATTGTTTTACGTTTTAATAGGTATTAGTAGATAGTGTTTTTAATGTATCAGGTAATTATTTATAATAATTAACCAACTAATTATTGCAGTGGCAAAAAGCAGCCTCCATACAAAAGACAACAAAACACATTAAAGTCATATCTTTTAATTATATGAGTTCACTGATTGTGGTTAATCATTTATTTCTTCTGGTAGAACAATACAGATTACATGCAAAAGACTTCGTCATAAATGAGCATCATTTATGAGTAAATAAATTAGTAAAGGTGTTATTGTGTTTCATACTTTCCCTTCCTCCTCTTACCTCCATGTCTCCTCCGCCTTTCGTCAGCTCCAACCTGCTGACCGCCGTGTGCGAGGTGCTCAACTCGTTTGCTGTCTCAGCCTGTTAAAACACAATTTGCAGAAGAACATAACAGGACAGTCACATCACAAATCTGGCAGAAGGTTCTGAAGATAAAATATCTTTAAAAAAACCCTAAAAAGCGCTTGCAAGAGCATATGTGGTAACATTCACAGGATAGATCAGTTTCTAAATGTCGCCTGAAGTGAACTGTTCTGCCTCGACGACTCACTCACTCCAAGTTCATCTCACATAACTAGTTCCTTTTTGTTCTGTTAGGTTGCTGTGGGCAGCAGAGTGATATGTTTGTGAGAGTTTATTTCTGTATTCAGGATTCACTCCAGAATCGGGCATGGTATTGCACTCGCTTTACCGCACCGTTGTGACGAAAAGAGAGCTGAGCCAGAAGGCAAAGCTCTCGATCTACCGGTCTATCTTCGTTTCCTACTCTCACCTCTCATGGTCATGAAGGTTGGGTCATGACCGAAAGGCCGAGATCGCGGGTACAAGCGGCCGAAATGGGTTTTCTCAGAAGAGTGGCTGGCTTCTCCCTTAGAGATAGGGTGAGGAGTTCGGTCATCCGAGAGAAGCTCGGAGTAGAACCGCTGCTCCTTTGCGTAGAAAGGAGCCAGTTGAGGTGGTTCAGGCATCTGGTAAGGATTCCCCCTGGGCGCCTCTCTAGGGAGGTGTTCCAGGCACAGCCAGCTGGGAGGAGACCACGGGGAAGACCCAGAACGAGGTGGAGAGATTATACAGTATCTCCACACTGGCCTGGGAACGCCTCGGGGTCCCCCAATCAGAGTTGGTCAATGTGGCCCGGGAAAAGGAAGTTTGGGGCCCCCTGCTGGAGCTGTTGCCCCCGCGACCCGACCCCGGATAAGCGGAAGAAGATGGATGGATGGATGGAGGATTCACTCCCATGTGTGTCCTGAGAGTGCGGCCTTCCTGTGTGGCCTGGTTTCACACTGACTTTCACACATGGAACTTCGCCGTAGCCCCTTTAACATGTCAGTCGCCACAGAAACAATCTGACCACAACTCTCTCTTAAACTTCCAATGTTCCTCCACAGCGACTGCACGGATGGATCGACTGCATGTCTTGCTAAATGCTTATCATTGTCTCTTGTACGATGACATGAGTTCCAATTTAACACGTTGTCATTCGATGTTTGTGCACAGTGTTATATTAAAGGAACAGGCAGCAGAAGCTCGGACGACGTTAAATGATGAAGATGATGTAAAGACGTATGAATGGCAGGGTCCAGCGTCCCTGCGCTCATTAATGAAGTCATTCAATTAAATACCTTTTCAAATCAATCAGCAGCCTGTGAGAAAAGTGAAAACTCTCTTTCTTCCTCGTTGTCAACATTTTGAAGTGGCCGATGTTCCCCCTCTCTGCTGCACCGGGTCCTGTCTGCATGAAGTCATGAGGAACATCAACATCACCAATACTGTAACAGCTTGATGAAGCCAGCAATGTGACATATTATATCTACATCTGAAATAACACAATTTAACTGCCAGCTGCTTCGAATGACATCACTGTCAAAGCCCTGAGATGCTGTTGCTGAGCATCATTACAAATCTCCAAGAATGTAAACAAAGAAGAAACACTTTTTTCATTCTGGCTTCACATGTAAAGCACATTGTAACATCTCTTTTACTCTTACACACACACACACACACGCACACACACAACAGAGCAGAGAGGACTGCATGTGAGGAGAGGTCGGTGAGAATCAGATCTGTATCTTTTATATGCCACGTAAACACTTGTTTATCCTTTGCCCCTCTGAACATGCTGGTTATTGCTGTGCAAAATAAATACAAAACAGTGTAACCATGGAGGGTCTTTGTAGTTTTTATGTGTTGTTGTTGTTTTTGGTGTGTCAGTGACATTTTGTGTTTTTTAAAGTCCTATTCTTTTTCAGAAAGCCAAAATGGCGGCATAACACAGTTTGCTGCTCTATAAGTTTCCTGTCCTGTTTTTCTTTCTGAGCTTTGCTCAAAGTCCATCTCACATTCATTCCGCATCAGAAGAGCCCATAATCAACCTTCATGCAGACCATCCACACCCGCCTGCGGCTTTATTTCCATCCACACTGGCCAGCGGGGAATTCAAGCACCGATTCACCGTGATGACTCTTTGTGTGTCTGCCGGCATCTGCAAAAGAGGAGAGCTCTGACATGAAAAAGTTCAGCCTCCTATAATCCGCTTTGCCTTTGTCAAGTGAGTGACTTTGAAACCCACCCCCCACTCTCCTTCCACCCGCTCACCGGAAATAGAAAGAGAGAAGTCGCTCTCTCTATTTCACCTTTCGTCTCTCTTCAAATCCTCCAGTTTGTTTGGGGAATTGTAAGTCTCTTTTTTTTGTTCTTAAATTATCTTTCATTATACTCTATTGGTTTTTCTCATTTGAAGCCAGCCTGGTATGCATAAACGCACGTGGAAAATTAAAACTTTTTGGTTTGTGATAGAGATTAGCGTCGAGTGGAGGTCAAACATAATAGCTTCCATTTAACAGGAAAATAGATATGATTATATTGCACATGCTCTCCGCTCAACTTTTGTCCTCAATCTAAACGGCGCTGCTCCGATAGCTGTGCCCTCATTAAGCAGCAGGTTAAGGGCCGATAGTTCACACTGCCACTCCTCACGATTTGTCATCCTATATTTAACATCAGAATGGCATTCTGAAGCCAAAAAGACAAAGGCCGCTTTTGTTTTTATCAGATGAACAAATTGATGAATATGCAGCGTGTGCTGAAGATTAGGCCGACAGATGATTTAGCATGTGAATCTGAACTCCAGCGTGTTATTGGTTCATTACCATCTGTAGATACCATAATCAACCTCGGATTACAGACGGATGAAAACACACAACAACATCTCTAAATGGGCATGGCTGCTGTAATATAGAGTGAGTGGATTACAGAATGTGTGGACTGGACAGAGGAGACAGTGAAGGACAATAGAGATTTTTTTCTACTAAATGTGTAATTCAATACTGAACATATTGAGGTCATGTTTTGGGGAAGTAATCACGAGTGTTCATTTCATGCTCAGATTAGTCTGCGGAGAGGCTTTAAAAACTCAGCTCAATCGATACACTCTGGTGCCACTGATGGAGACAATTAAGTGTTTTTATTTTCTACCTTGTACGGAAAACCAAAAAGCTCTTAAACCTGCTGCTTGACTGGAAGGTTACAAATAAAATATCAATTTGTAAAAGGTTTACAGCGTTGAGAGCTCTGCCGTAACCCAAAGGACAAGTCTGGGCCTGCAATGAAAGTCTGCCATATGTTTGTCTCTGTGGTGAGGTAAATGCTGCAGAGCACTGCAATATCAAGAGTGATTTGTCATGCGCATAATCCGTCTCATATCTACCAACTGTACACATTCCTGCACAGATTCATTTCTTATGGAGAGTTAATCAGAGTGAGCATGAAGACACCAAAACAGCTTTGTGACATGAATCAAAAAGTATGACCTCATGGGTTAGGAGAATACATTTTTCCAAGTAGAAAAATTGCTTATTGTTCTGCTGAGAGTTTTACAACTAAGCAGTGCATGTAAATGTCATTAAGCTGATGTAACACAGTCGAGATGAAATCACATTGATGAACAAAAGCATGTAACATATAAATGAGCTGCTCTTGACCAGACACAGTATTACATTAATAATAAATTAAAATGCTGCATGCATGTGAAAGCATCAGTCATAACTTATAATACTCCTGTAAAATATTGAATGAAGAATATTTACTAGAACATGTATGCATACATCTTCCATACAGCTCATGTGTTTTTTATGTAGAATCTGGACTCTAGCTGACAGACGTATGAAGTACAAAGTCAAATAAAATGAAAAAAACAAAGAACAATTTGTACAGAAACAAAGAAAAAATTGTACAGAAACTAAATACTTGTACTTACATGTATTATGTGCATTGTGTATCATTGCTGTTGCCCTCAATTCCTATTAATGGCTATTAAGTGCACAGTGGAATTCAACATCACCATCCTTTGTCCAGAGACCCAGAAAACTATATATACTGTATATATATATATATATATATATATATATATACATTTTTATATATATATATACATATATATATATATAATGTTATAATACAGGACCTGCCTTAGTTGATATTGTACTTACATTTCCCTGAGGAATTGGCAATTAATCACTTCACTAAAGAGAATTGTGACATGGTGAAGCTGATGCTTCAGGTCAACTCTTATTTTCTCTTGTACGACCTTCAAAATAAAAACACATAAAACCTTTCTTTTCACCATTTTTCAGTTTATTGTTGGCATATTGGTGTTTGTGAAAAAGAAATGTGTGTATACTCGATTCCACTGCATTGTGTACAATACCTTTTGCATTTGGCCGTGTTTTTGTTCTATTTCTTTATAAATGGACCCTTAAAGTTGTGGTTACAATGACACAGAATTACCATGGACTTCAATCTAAATTATTACCTAATTTTTATTCATAGACATGATCTTTATCAATATCCAAAAATTGAAAACAATAATGAAGTAATGTCAAACAATGAGAACTTGAGTTTTACATCTGCTAAGGCTGTTCTGTCTCTCTTTATTTCCCACTGGGAAAAACAAAAAGCATTCTTCAGGGGCACTTAAACAAGAGTCAACCCTCTGAATCAGAATGTGAAACCCAGCAAACGGATATCACGCCTTCAGAACAAGAAGATATAGATAGATTTATATATAGAGTTTTATATTCATCTTGAAACTTTAAAAGAGTACAGTAAACACTTCTCACACATGATAGAAACTACTTGACGTCTCAGAATCAGAAAAGTGTAGGTTAAACATTGTCCAAGCCTACGATGTGAAGAACAAACCAAACCCAAAGCAAAGAAGAACAAAAAGTGAAAAGAACTCGTAAAATAAATCACAAATAAAAACATATCCTGCCCACAATCTTTTCTTACAAAGTTTGAAGTAGATCGGAATAGAGATACCTGACCACACGAACAGAATAGAAAAATCTAAAACAGTGGTATTGCATTTTGAAATGCACAAAGATTCTCCTGTACAATTTGGCGTCTCTCTGCGAGTACAAACGCCTAAAGGGCTCAGTGGCGGTTTTTCTGGGTGGCTCTCATTTTGATTTGTCCGTCAGTACACATGTAGTCTTCGTGTGGTTTTATTTTCCTCAAAGATGTATACATCAGTGCTGTAAACAGGCACACGCAGATTGGAACAGGACGGAGAGATCAGTGTCCAGTTTTATCTCTCCGCCATCACTGTCCTTCCTCCTCCTCTGTTAGATTCTCAGTCCTGCTGAGACAATGGGCTCCTCCCGGTAAGGCTATCCTTCTACCTGCACCCCCCCCCATGTCCGACCGTCTCCTAAACCCTGGAGTGTGGTGCCTCCAGAGCCCGGCAGTGCTCCTGGGAATTCCAGAAAGGGGGTCGTTCCTCATTTTGTGTGATAGTGTGATTTTATTGTCAAATGTTTGCTTGGTGAGGAGGGCAAAATGAATAGAACGCTTGATGCTGTTTTTATAGCCTTGGTCGTCGGGGGGGGGAATTGTGCAAAGTCACGCAGTCTCCGGTATGTCCACGCGAAAGGAGCTAGCAAACCCTTTTCCTCGCTGCAAGAAGAAAAACACAAAGCCTGGTTAGCTGTGTGTGTGTGTGTGCGTGTGTGTGTGTGTGTGTGTGTGTGTGTGTGTGTGTGAGTGGGGGGGGGGGTATTCAAGTTTGTCTGAGAGTGATGACAGAAAACAGAAAGACAGAAAAACAGCACTTAAATGGCCTCATTCACACAGAATTGGGGGTTCACACATGAACAACAAGTAGGAAGTCTCGCATCCCTCAGCGGGGCCGTTCAACTCGCTCTTGTGAAATGGCTCATGGATAATGTGTGTGTGACTATGTATGTGAAGTGGGGGGGGGGGGAGCTGGTGAATATTGCATGGCCAATTTATTTAGGACGACAACAAAAGAGGGATGCTCAGCCTCGACAGGCTCCAGGCTGACCTCTCACCCAGGCCCCCTCCTCTTCTCTGCCCCCCACCTCCGTGTTGTCTGAGTTTGATGACGTCAATCAGTGGGCTCTGGCTATCACCCCCTCCCCTCTCTCTCTTCTCCCCTCTGCACCCCACCCTGACCTGACCCCAGGCCGGTCCAGGACTGCCCCTCCAGGACAAAAGAGTCTCTGTGTATCACTGGTTGACTTGATCAGATTAGGGAGCTTCAGCCTCTTGGCATCATCATTCTGTCCCTCCCCCCCAGCCCTCTCTGACTGTTGTTCTCCCTTTGCTATTATCCACCCCCCCCTCCTCCTCATTGTTACCCCCGCACTCATTAGCATAAGGGCCACAGTGATCTACTTTGAGAGAGGAATGAGTGGCGGTGTTCGTGGGAAACACAGTGATATTGGGAGCCCTTCACTCTGAGTGCTGCATCATAAGCACATAATAAGCACATCCATGGTAACTGTTGGAAGCAGAGCAGCACACAACAAACACAATGTGCATTAAGATGAAGGTTGAAAAGCACGAGGGGATAAACTTGTTTAATGGTCGTTGCTTGATGTTTGGATGCAAGTTTCGACATCATGTCTGAATGCGATACTATTAATAGCCTGCATGCTTTCTATATCTCCAGTGCTGCTCACATTTTCAGATTCGTTTTTTTTTTGCCTTTTATATAAGTAAGGCCTTTCATTGTCAGGGCAACAATGTTCTTATCATTGTATCATTAGTGCATGCTGTTCTGGTATTCTTATATTTCAGTATTGCAATATTTTTATAATAAATACATTAGTTAGTTTTCCATGTTTTCTTGATCTTGTATTTAGTTTTGATTATATTTACATGTTATTCTCACTAAGCAGCAACTCCTTAAATCCCTGTAACTGTTCCTGTTATTCTTATAGATGTATTTATTTATGTATTTTACTGTTGCTTGTTCTTTATTCTTCTCTTTATTTATATATATTATTGCTGCAGTTCCTCATCGTAATCAACAGGATCTTATAATAATTAATGTTACCCTGATGATCCTGTAGCATAGTGCTACAACACAGCCTGCTGCAAAGAGTAAGAAATTGTAATGAGAGAAATTGGTAGCTTGCTTGACATAACTTTTTGATCCAGGATGAAACAAAAACTAAAAAGCATAGCAAATGAATAAAACATTAATTAAAGGGGAACATTTTTTTTTCCTGCTGTTCCTCACATCATGCTGTGGTTTTAAATGACGGCGCGAGGGAGGCAGCAGCGCTCTGACAGTGTGATAATTCCAGCTAGCTGTGTCGGATGATGAGAGAGGGGGCTTCTTCAGGCGCTGCTTAACAAAATTATAATTAAGCATTATTACCAAATTGCAGTGATTGAGGATGTATTTTTTTTTTTTTTGTGGCCTTTGAATGAGAGTTTAGAAACAGTCATTCCTTGGGAAATGAATTCCCCTTCTTTTTTTTCTTCAAATAGCTAAAGCTGTTTTTTGATCCTCAGCTCCTACGCAATGACGTCAGCCGAATGACAAGAGATGTTAGGCTCACTGCCTGCCGCTCTTCTTCTTCACTGATTGAAAACAGCCACGTTTCATTGCCAGGCTTCGTGAGAGGGCCAGGGTCGCTTATATTACAGCAGCCATTCTTCCATAATGACACACAGCATCCTTACTGCTAACACCAAAGCAACCATATAGATCATAACCGCTTTTGTCATGTTTCATTTGGAAGGGCCCACAGAGGAATCAGTGTGTGTGTGTGTGTGTGTGTGTGTGTGTGTGTGTGTGTGTGTCTGTGTGTGTGTGTGTGTGTGTGTGTGTGGAGTGAATTGAAACGGCAGGTGAGGGAAGATAAGATGATCAGTCGGAGATAATGGAGATGCCTGAGAAAGAGGGAAGAGTTAGTTAAACACTCTGACAGGAGGGCTGGGAGAACACGGGTCAGAGCTGAAATGAATTTCACGCTTCCTTCCTCCAGCCAATCCAGGGAGAAAATTGAATTTGGAATCTTTTCTTTTTCACCTAATTCGATCATCAGATCAGAGAGCGGGGCGGGCACTTAGGCCGGAGCAAAGCACAATACTCACTTAAATAAGCGGGGTTATAAGGCAGAAATGCTTCCAACTCTTTCCTCTCTAGGGAGCCCTGGTGGTGGCTGAGGTGATGGTTTTTGAGAAGATGGTTATGGTGGAGGTGTTGGTGACTGAGAGGCGTCTCTTTGCCAAAGGTGGAGAATGATTTATCAGCCGTTTGCTCGGGGCTTTCAAATACCTCTGTGTCCGGGACTGAGTCCATGCCGGGCACGTGCAGGTTGCTGCGGTAGTCCGGGCCCTGGCGCCCGTCAGAGGGCACGAAGCTCGGCATCCAGCAACGATCGGAGTGGCCCAGGGCCTTACACTCCTCTGTGCAGTTAGAGAAAAGGTCAGCACCTGATGAGGGGAGGGAAGAAGAGGGGGGGGGGACATGACAGAGGAGTTTAAGTCTTTAATATTTCTTAAATAAGCAAGACGAACAGAAGACATCATACCTGCACACACACACACACACACACACACACACACACACGCACGACACCATCTGACATATTTCTGTAAGACTTTCACAATATGTATTTATGCAACCTGCTCTTTGATTCCTCATGTGAGGGCTTTCTATTTCAACATCAATAAGATCAAAGCCGCACACACAATGGAGAGAAGAGCAGCTCTGCTAACACACACACAGACACACACACACACAAAGCCTTAAAGTGGCCATTCCCCTGCAGGGATCCTCATTCATTGGCACTCTATGACTTGTACTTGAGTTGGTTATTTCCGTTTGATGCTACTGTATACATCTGATCCTAAACTTATTCATTACTTTGCAGACTAAGATGTTACATACAAAACATGAAGCCTCCATTACAGGCAGCTAACTGGCAAAACATTTATTATTATGCAGCACTATTATTACAACACAGTTGGTCTTTTCTTTCACATCAGGCACAGCTACAGCTTTTTTCCCCTGTTTTATAAGTTTTAAACGGTTCAAAGCAATAACAGCACAACTTGTAAATGTGAAGCATTGCATGTCAGTAATATCAGAAGAAAGGGAAGACAAGAATCCGTCATTAGACTCATTCAGCATTCAAGATCTTTTCTATTCCAAAAGAGAAGTGTTGGAGCCAAGGAGTGAGAGCAGTGATTGTCAGCCTCTTGAAAAAGAACAGAGTACATAAGATTGCTGCACTAGAATCAAGTAAATTAATTCAATTACCATTAAATCAGACCGATTAGTTTCGCATATTTTAAGAAACTACATTGTTTTATTAAATAATGGAGTAAATGACTGAAAAAGATGTACTGCTTTGAAAAACAATTTCAAGACTCTGTGTTAAAAAAAATCCTCAAGCGTGTACTCTGTGCTGCAGAGTTTAAGGACTCGTCATTTCTTATTGTTTCATGGTGAACATTACATTTTTATTATTATTTGTTTAGCATTTTTGGGATTTTTGAGAAGAGATTCAGTTTTTAACAATTCAAAGAATGCAAGCGTGTGATTGTAATGAAGTCAACAAGCAGAAATACATTGTCAACCTGGGACATGCACACAAGTGAAGACACATGTGTGTGCTTTAGTGTGTGTAGACTCTACACACACTAAAGCTGAGGTCTGAGGATAGTGTGTGTTTTTATGCTCTACACTGTAGAGCATAAAAACACACACTATCCTCAGACCCTCCACTCAGGAAACACTGAGCTGGGGACAAAGAAAGAAACCTCAGGAAGAACAACGGAGAGAGGAGGGATTCCTCTTCCAGGAATTACAGACAGAAATAAGATAAGTAAAGTTAGAATAAATACCAGTCGTGGTGGACATACTCAGATCCTTTACTGCAGTAAAAGTACAAATACCACACTGTGAAAATACTTTGTCATAAATAAACATCCTGCATTACTTACAGTAATATTATGCAATCAGGAACATTTAAAGTATCAAAAGTAAAAGTACTCAATGAAAACAAATACCCAAGGCTGGGACTGTTATACTATTATACATGATGTCATTTGATCATTTTTATTTCTTTATTAAAGGAAAAGCAACAGGATTTTACTGTTGTAGTTGGTTATGAATGATTATTATTTTCATTATGGAATAATATGCTGATTGATCAAACCTTTGTTTTGTCCAAATACATTATTTATAATATGTTGACACAATGAAAAGAACTAAAAGAATGAAAAGAAAAGGCAAATCTTCACATTTGAGAAGGAACCATGAAATGTTTTTGCATGAAAAATGACAAAATGATTATGAAAATAGTGGCGAATTAATAATATTTTCTGTCGATCAATAGATTTATCTTTCAGCTGTACTTGTACATTTTCATATGTTTGTAAAGTGACTAGTAACTGAAGCTGTCAGATACATGTAGTGGAGCAGCAGTAGAAAGTGCATGAGCAGAAAATACTCAAGTACACGACAATTACCTCTGTTCACAAGTACAGTACTTGATTAAATGTACTTTAATTGTAGAATGTAAACTCCCCCCTGGTTGCTAAAATGAATAAATATTAATAAATGAATTCCTTTAAAAAAAATACGAGACAAAACAAACTAAATTCTGAATCCTTCTTCAGTGTGTGTCTCGCCGGACAGAGAGCCTCCAATACATCTTGAGTCAGAGGCAGAGCGTCACAGGTCATTGCATGTTGGTGTGTGAGCTGCAGGCGTTCACGCACCAACATGCAGCTGCAGGAAGAGTTCCCCTGGAATAGGTGGGCGGAATTTATACTACAAAGGGGAGCATGTGTGTGCGTGCGTCGGTCTTCAAAGCCATTGCCAGCACGCTGCCCGCGCTCCCTTTAGCCCGGGCATTAGATGAACCAAAGCAAAACTCAATAGTGTTGAATTACCCAGCCTGCCCCTGTCCCGGGCCCTCCGTCCTCAGACCTTTAAAGAACCTATTGTCCTCCATGAAAGGGCTGCTGCAGGTACGGCTGAAAAACTACTTTGAGCGTGCTCGCTTTCATGTGGAGTAATTAATTGTGAAGCTTTTTAATGGCTGTGTTCTCTGTGAGAAAAGCACCTTTTGTCAGAGAGCAAAGGGGAACATAGTTAACAGTAAACAGCTATTTAGGCCGAGTGTAAGCCTTAAGCCAAATTGTGTTTTCATTGCCCCATATGTTTTTCTGCAGTAGGGCCTAGATCCTGTGTTCGCCTGTATTTTCAAACCTAAATCCGCTTGTTGTGTATGTGTGTCTGAGTCGCTGTTTGGAGCTACAATCTGAACTGTCCAGCTATCTGCTACTAATCCCTCTGAATACAGACTGATTAGACTAAGGTCTGCTGCCGTCCCAGTAAGCACAGTGTGTGTGTGTGTGTGTGTGTGTGTGTGTGCATTTTGTTGTGTGTGTCTGTAGCGGTCAGCAAAGGGGGAATTTGCTTTGTTACAAAGCGGATTAATTTGACTTGCTGTCACTAACAGCTTGGAAAAGTGCCCAGTCTCCTAACGAGAGGGTTTCTTATTAAATATTAACCAACATGCCATAAATACACCATCACATTACGTTTTAATACGGCCTCTAACAGGGGAGGAAACGACTCGCTGTACAGCTTGATGGGGGAGCGACCAGAACGCACGCTGGGTGCTGACATAATGTATCAGTGCACCTGGACACGCAGGCAGTGATGCATTGTGGGCAGCAACAAAAAACAAAGTGGAAGGAGGACACAGAGATCTACTTCCAGTACAAAATGGATACTGTGTTAATTCACAAAATGGGAACGAGGAATGTGGCATTTATACTCTGTCAAAGAGATAAGACTCTCTCACACACACACACACACAGACGCACACAAACACATACACGCACACACACACGCGCGCACACACACACAGACGCACACACACACACACATACGCACACAAACATACACACGCACACACACACACACAGACACACAGAGGGAGAGGAAGGGTAATTTCAGCCACAAAGCCAGATTAAGACATTTTGATATTTCTTGACATTTTGGCAAAATTAGATGTTCCCCTGGCACATTAGGCAGTCTGTCGTATCAGCAGGATAAAAACATTTCAGCTGTAAAATTGAACCCCACATACACACACACAGAGTATGAGCCGTGCTTAAATTGAGAATAAAGGTTGTGGGTAATGCCCTTATCTCTCCACTGCGTAGTTCTCCAACAATTTTCTCCGAGCAAACAGTCGGCGTGAGTTATGCGGCTTCGTCTGGCTGCAGAGTACAGTATCTCCCGTCCACTTCAACACGGGATGAAAAAGAAGTGTGTCAACATGTCCCGCACTCAGCTGAAAACAAGCAGGGAGACCAGTGAGGAGAAAGAAGGAGGGAAGGGTAATCTTGATGCGCGCTGACCCTCGTTACTTCTAATGCCTCATCTCATTTTAGCATTCTGCACGGCGCTCGCGCAGGGCAAACGCAAAGTCTCGATAATAACCTTCATTTGGTAATTGGTATGCAGAGGTCTGAAAAATGAATTACTGATCAGCGAGCTGTTACCACAGTGATAACATGAACCGCAGGCCTAAGGAGGAATTCATCACGGCAGCGGGGAGAGATGGGAGCGGAGTGGGGATGGCGGGTGGCGGGCGGAGGCAGGGGGATGGAAAAGTAGATAAGCGCCTCGACTCAATCTTCTCCGAGTGTGTGACATTGGCTATATTGATAATATGTACTTTACACATGTAGCAGGACTGGAATAGGGTCCCTGAGGTGACTCCTGGGACCGTAGAAGTGGGTCCAGCAGCAAACGAGGAGCACTTTAATTCCAAAAGAAAATGTGGCCATTACAGAACGCACAGAATGACCTTTAAGTTCACTCTTAGAGACCTCAACAACACACGCAGCACACAACAAAGTCTTCCAGTTGAAAATGCCATGATAATTTGTAGGTGGACCTTGAGTTAGGATTTTTTTGTCAAAGCACTATTTTCAAGGTCAAGAGGAAAGTTTCCCACTCGAAGGTCGACCCATAGAGGCTTCTGGGTCTGAATATGATTAAATATGGATCGCAATATTTTGAGTGGAAATTAGCAGATTTCTTGATAATCACAAATAAAACCTATGACACCTTCATAACTAATTATTCATTTAAATGATTTAGTAAAATGAGGTGGTTGCAGTTTCTGCTATGTGAAGATTCCTGCTCGGCTTTCCTTCACTCAGTACTGCTACTTTACTGTTGTATATTTACTCCACTACAATTATTTGACAGGTATTGTTAATAGTTATGTTGAACACCAAGATTGACTGTATGAAACATATGGTGGTTTTATAAAATGTGCATTGTTATAGATAACGCGGTTACATTAAAATGCCCAGCTACAACAATAAAATTATTAAAATTCTGCCTGTATGTTATTTTGCGTTATTATGTGATAATCCAATGTTGTGCGGACACAAACATCTTCCAGCCAAGGTCAGTAAATGAGCTGCAATGTGTTTACACTATCCTCTCACATGTACATTTATTCTCTTACATACAGTACGTATAGGAACGCATGCAAAAAACTGCTATATTTGATGTGGAGCATGAATATTCTACGAGAAGAAAATCTGTAAGAGTGAAAATGTTTGATAATGAGAGGTAAAATAAATGCATGCGAGGGTACAACACATAAAGGTGTGCTTTCTATTAAATCTATATATTCATATGTACATACATTTCAATCTATATATTCTTTATAATATCAAATGAGTGTGAGTGAAAGTAAAAATACATGAGGGTAAAAATCTATGTCTGTAAGAAGGAGAATAATGGGAGAGTAATAATTAATGCATATGTGTAAGTACAATTAACGTATGTAGAGGGATCTGAATAACTGACGGCTTGCACTGCCACTCTGCCTCATGAGCAACATTTTGAATGAAGCAATTTTACTCGTAGTGGAGTATTTTTTTTACATTATGATACTTCTGTTGAGTTTTTCTTCCTGCACAGAATCCCCTTGTGGTGTTTGTCTGTTGGTCAGACATGAGCAGATAGTGCTATTTGACGTCATTACTTTGAGCCGTGGCAACTTGTGAAAAAGAAATGTTTCAGCTCGTCCAACACGTTTTCACATTGTTTTCTACAGAACAGAATACACTGTTAGGTTAACAGGCAAAAGAGAAGATTTTGACTTTTTTTGAGGTAGCACATTATGAATATTTTACATCAATATGTTAAATAGTAGTAGCAGTACAATGTTAGTGGTAGGTGTTTTAGAAATAATAGCAGCAGCAGTTAGTACGTGTAGTGCTACATTTATGCATTTCTCATACCTTTTACCAAACTAAAACATGCATCACAATGAAATGATGTGGCCACCATATCATCA
Organism: Bovichtus diacanthus; assembly: GCA_943590825.1. Taxonomy (NCBI): domain Eukaryota; kingdom Metazoa; phylum Chordata; class Actinopteri; order Perciformes; family Bovichtidae; genus Bovichtus; species Bovichtus diacanthus. Next base: position 1,035,930 of record CALSBV010006670.1, on the reverse strand, counting down.
GTGCTACTCCTCACATGTGTACACGGCATTGTGGAATGACACGTAATGTGCAAAATTAGTTCATTTGAATCCTGCTTTTGACCTTTACTGCAAATCCTCCTCTCCCTCTCACACACTCACTGTCACTCTCCACCACAGACGGATATGCCTTGAAAATAATCTTGGTAAAGATTAAAACGGGTCGGAAGAAAAATGAAATTAAATAAACTTTCTTTTTGTAAAATTGCTGTGAAATAAGAGCAAGGTACAACATAATCCGGATTGTAAAACAGATACAGTATATATATATATATATATATATATATTTATATATGTGCATACATATGTCTGTTACAGGTGATTTGGGACTCTTTAAGTGCGTCCTTGATGAGGACGAGCTGAGAGGTTTAGATCGGGGAAGTGTTGGCACAACACAGCCAGCAGCAGGCAAAAAGGACAAAAATCACTGTGTAAACAATCTCGTAGTGGTGTTGTCAAAAATAAAACCACCACTACAGTAAAAAAGGAAAAAAGACAAAGACTCACTATGGAGCAATGAAGCTAACAGTGTCATCCTCCTCTGTGAGGCCTGCTCATGTTCAACACGTTCACACTGTTAGCCTGGCCATGTGTAATGTTCATGCTTTAATTCGTAGTTCAGCAAATTTACCCCTAGATAAAAAAAACACAAAACAATATGCTCCTATAAATCTGATTGCATGGACAAAAACGTCTCTGGGAAAATAATAGGACACGATTGTATTCGTCGCCCTGACGTCTCCTGTCAAAGCCGAGAGAAGAGGCTAACACGCCGTCGTGATGGATGACATGGACACGTGTTTGTTTAACATTAGCATTTATGAAACAGTGACACGGCTCGAGTGTACCCTCACTGCTGACAAACTAAATTAGCACACACAGAGTAAAGCTGGTGCTCTTTTTGTCAACATTGTGGGAGCAGAATTGTGGGACGCTAAGCCACGCTATCAATTATCCTAATCAAACAAAGACTTAATGCACAGCAAATAAACTGTTTAAAGGCACTAAGCCGGCTGATAATTCTGCAACAAAGTAACTGTATCCTATCTGCCACACCAAGGGTACTCAAAGTCAGCAGAGAAGTGGTGGTGGGCCACTGCATCATGGCTGGTCATACAACGCTGGTATATGAGTGCATGAACAGAAGGCTGAAGATAAAATGCTAAAACATAAAGCAGCTGGCCGGCTCAGGCCCCAGTACGAAGGGAAATGTCCCACAGTGGTGAGAAAGGGTAAACTCTTCTGTGGAACCAACTGAAATGTGTCCAAATGTGTCCAAATGTGTCCAGTTTTTGATGCATGACAAGAATTAGTAATTTGATCAATTAATAAAAAGGTTTTAAGGCAACACCAGCATTATCATATTAGCGAATAGTCCCACCCTCTCCTACAGAAGGGCCCTGTGTTACTGTAGAATATCATTATTGTAATACCTCAAATATATCAGTTCTCACATGGTGCATATTTGTTTAATACATTTACATTAAATCCACTTACAGCTAAACTTTGAACAACATGTTTGCACAAGATCTAACGATTGACAACTTTGCTTCTTTTGTTCAAAAGAATGTTTTCACACAAAGCTGGCTGAGGAAGAGACTGATGTTGGAACCTCGAAACTAGTTCTGACCAAAACACGTCCATCACACAGTTGCTATAGAATGTCTTCTTAGATTCATGGTTCTATTTATTATTTATTATTTATCTATTTAATTTTTATTTTATTAGATCAATTTTATTTGGGCAAAGTTCTTGTACGGCTGCTAATGTTTAGACAACGTCTAACATTTGGCAACGTTGGCTTCTTTTGTTCAATGATAAAAAGAGTTTATATTCCTTAAAGTGAGGCATCAAAAAAAGTTTCCCTTTAGTATTAACACTTAAACTCATGTATAAATCGCTCAGCCCTACTTGTATAACAGAGAGTGACTATTCATAACAGAATATGAACTCTGGCTGGCAGCGTTCATATGAAATGCTAATGCACTCAAAATAGGACTCCATCCACATAAAGCAGCTGGCTGGCTCAGTCCCGATTAGGAGGGAACATCTTCTCCAGTTGTGAGGAAGAAAACCCTGAAGCAGTTGTGAGGGTCTAACTCTGAGCATGCGGGAGCTAAAACAGGCTGTGGTGGTTTCTGTTTACTGGGGCCTGTAACCCTTCAACGCTTCTGGAGTGACAGTGGACGAGGTAGGCAAGCTCCATTTGGCACGGCGAGGGCCCCTGCTGCGGCCGACCAGACATGATGATAGGCTCCGTCCACAGAGGGTCCGCACCACGGAGAGCTTGCCGCTGAATGAAGTCATAAAACCGGCATTCAGAACTCTGTGTGGCCCTATTGTATGAGCTCAGATAGGTTCCTTTAAGAAGGGAAGATTAAAAAAGAAAAAAAGGATGTGTTTGGAAGAATGTGGTCAGGGCGGATAAAAAGAAGAGCGGAGGGAGTGCAGTTGGAGAGGAGCTGCATGAATGATTACATTAATTAATTTAATGAACGAATGAATCGTCTGTTTTGTTTGCTACGGCCGCAACCTATTTGGTCCGCTTCCCAGCACTCCAGAGCGAGCGCAGCCTCATTAAACAGCCTGTCACGTCTCGTGGAGTGGTTTCCAGCACCAAGTGACCGAGCTCACAGGGAGCTGGCTCCTCATTAACACAGTCACATATTTACCAACAACAGCTTTTATTAAATCATCACGTGTCAAAAAAAAAAGATTGACACAAATATTAAGAGACATGTTCCCATGAAGGGCGAGCACTCACACGCAGCTCACAGGGACAGGATCGGACCGAGTTCCTGGCCTTCCTCAGCTTTTATTTCTTCTTTAACATGAAACCACAAGCTACAGTGTCACAATTGAGAAATCCGAATGTCTCAAAGTACCACACCATCAGCATTAAAGCTGATTGTCGAACACAGTGAAACGCCTCCAATGATGCTGACTCCAGCCGTGTGTGATACTAGACCTAATTAAAATGAGTCTTTTGTCCACCCTACACAATATGCTGCTACTGAGCAAGAAGAGTCCAGAATTCAGCCGTGGAGAGGGAGGCAGCTACCTGCTCCTGGAGCTACAGCGTGTATGGTAATAAGCAAACCTACTCCAGTCCTTTAGAAGCCAGAGAGCCATCATTTACCCTTTGAACATGCAGCTTCAATCAAGTAAACCCATATTGAAGAAAGAGGCAGGTCACACACTTGCAGCAAAGCCAGTGCTTACCGGAGGAATGGCCTCGGTTGGTGGCGTCGTGGTCGCTGTCTCCCTGCTCGCTGTCTCCGTGGCCGCTGTCTTTGGAGCTGACCATGTCTGCCTCCTGGAACGCAGAACTGAAACCAAAGAGAAGATTAAATCGAAGCGTCACTTAGCATGTTCGTGTTCAGCAGTTACGGGTATTGCAGCCCTGGCTTTCTAAACCCGTCTCATCATCGAGAACATTGTCACAGTAATGAGTTATCAATGAATGAAGCTTTATTACGGGTGACAGGTGAGCAGCAGAAAGGCGGCAGTGAGAATCTCTTTCCATATTTACCTGTTGACACGTCTCGGCCTGTCAACCAGGTAGCTGAGTTCAGCTCGCTGGTGTTTAGTCTGAAAGAAAAAGAGGCAGATTTCAGTGTGTGTGTCGCTCAAGCACCTTGTGCAACATGATTACCATCAGCACCACCGCACCAGAAGCGACGCAATCCACACAGTTCAGTGTTGATGTTAGCTGTGAAATGAGCCTGAACTGCATTCAACCATTACACATGTCACTCAGTTCTGGTGAGGAGGGGGGCAAACAGCAGCCTCTGAGCCACCATGCATCATCCTTACACACTTCTCTTATTCTGACTTGTATCACTTCGAAGACTTGGGAGTGCTCCATAAACATTCATGTATTGCTGCTTCAATGAGTGCACTGCTAAAGGAAACATGTCAGCAGGCTGGTCTCATCAATGTGCCTGCTTTAATGCCTTTCCTGAAATAAGTCAGAGGATGTCCTGGCATACTGTGTGTGTATTAGCACTCAATAACAGCCAATTACAGACCTGACATTAGTAAAGTAGTACACCACAAATTAGTAAATGAATCCTTTATGAAACGTATTTCTTCTTCATTATGTAGGTGATGTATGTCTTCAAACAGGGAGGCTTCATGTGTCTCAGGGTATGAATCAGGTTTTGGACATGCTGAGGGTCTCTGAATAGGTGGGGAGGTTACACAGAAGGTACGAGAGGGACTCTTACCTCGTTTGATAAAATGCTGCCGTTTGATATGATGTCAGGCTGCTGGTCTGTGTACCCTGTCACTATGGCCCCGCACGGGTTGTGATCGGTGTCTGTGCTCCTAGACGGACTACACGGCTTTAGGAACATGAGGTCGGTTTTGGCAGACTCTGGAGTCAGACATACCTGGTAGCAATAGTTCTGGTTTTGATGGTGAGAGCCGAAGCTCCCTGACTCCTCCACGGGGACTTGAGCCGTACCGGCCCCACTGACGTTACCAGCACTTTGCACCAGCATGATATCCGACTTGCTGAGTTTTTTCTTGCGGGCCCGGCCCTGCCGTGAGCAGCAGGAGCTGCAGCCCAGGCAGCATTCGCTGGTCAGGCATGTGTAAATGTTTAGCTTTTTGTCCTTCTGGCAGCGCACGGCCAGCACGATCATGACCAGGAGGAAGATAAAGGAGACGGAGCCCAGGGCGATGATGAGTATGAGGGTGATGTCCAGTGTCCCATCTTTGGCCTTGGTTGTGCCTCCCCTGTCCCCACCGCCACGGCCTTCAGCCACGCTGTCCACCAGCATCACCAGCACGCTGGCGCTGGAGGACAGCGGCGGCTGGCCGTGGTCTCTCACCTCAATCAGCAGGTCATACAGCTGGTGGGGGTCTCGCTTGGCCGACACCCGCCTTGCAGTCCGTAGCTCACCCGTCCTCCAGTCCATTCTGAACATGCCATTCTCGTTCCCCCTCTGGATGCTGTAGGACAGCCGAGCATTCTCGCCGTCATCCGCATCCATAGCCACAATGCGGGTCACCAGGTAGCCCGGCTCAGCTGAGCGGGGCAGAGGCTCTTTGGCTGTGCCATTCTTCCCCAGGGGAGCCAGCACCAGGGGGGCATTGTCATTCTGGTCCACGATAATGACTTTGACTGTGGCGTTGGAGGAGAGGTCCGGGGTGCCTGCGTCTCTGGCCTGAACCATGAATGTGAAATCCTTCAGCAGCTCATAATCAAAGGACCTGAGTGCGTACAGATAACCTGTCTCCTCATTGATGGACACATAGGTTTTGACTGACATGCCCTGAATGTCACACTCTAATATGGAGTAGCTGATGAGCGCATTCTGTCCGATATCCGGGTCCAGAGCCGTCACAGCGTGTATGTACGCCCCTGGCACGTTATTCTCGGTCACATACACATCATATATGGGCTGCGTGAATGTGGGCGCGTTGTCGTTCTCATCTGACACCTGGACTCGGATGGATTTACTGGCAGCGAGTGAGGGCGTCCCTTTATCCCGCGCGACCACAGTGATGGAGTACGAGTCCGCCTGCTCCCGGTTCAACGGGCCGTCGGTCACTATGGTGAAATAATTCCTAAAGGACGATTTTAATTTGAACGGGACATCCCCGAGGATCTCCACGTGGATCTGTCCGTTCTCCTCCGCGTCCCGGTCCGTCACACTGAGCAGCGCGATGACGGTACCAGGAGCCGCCTTTTCACTCACGGACTCGGTGACGGTGCTGAATGTGATCTCCGGCGCATTGTCGTTCAAGTCATTGACTTTGACCAGCACTTTGCAGTGGGCGGGCACGGCGTTTGGCCCCAGATCCTTGGCCTGGACGAAGATCTGATACAGGCTGCTCTCCTCGAAATCCACTTCTCCGCGCACCTCGATGCGCCCGGTGCGCGGGTCTATGCTGAACAGGTCCTTTACGCGGTTGGATATATGGTTACTGAAGGAATAAACTATCTCCCCGTTTAGTCCTTCATCAATGTCGGTGGCGTTCAACTGTATGATCAGCATGCCCACCGGTGCGTTCTCCGAGAGGCTCACCGTGTAGACGGGCTGGTCAAACACCGGCACGTTATCATTAGAGTCAAGCACTTTAACAACCAGCAGCGCGGTGCCAGTACGGGGAGGCTGACCGCCGTCCACCGCGGTCAGCACGTACCTGTGTGCCGCCTGCTGCTCCCGGTCCAGCGGCTTTTCCAGGACCAACTCCGCGAACTTGTTTCCGTCCGATTGGGTCTGCACATCCAGGTAAAAGTAGTTGTTGGTGGTGATATCATATGTGCGTAAAGCGTTAGAGCCAACGTCGGGGTCGAAGGCGCTCTCCAGGGGGAAACGGGTGCCCGGAGTTGCGCTTTCTGATATCTCCACCGTGATGTCTGTCTCCGGGAAGCTGGGTGGGTTGTCGTTAATGTCCACCACCTCAATTTCGACCCGAAACAGCTCCAGCGGGTTCTCCAAGAACACCTCCATGTTGAGCTGGCAGCTGGCGCTCTGCTTGCAGATCTGCTCCCGGTCGATTTTTTCGTTAACGAACAGGATGCCGTTCTCTAGGTTCACCTCCAGGTACGGTGTCCGAGAGTTGGGCACCACCTGGAAGCGGCGGGAGGCCAGTTTAGTAAGGTCCAGTCCCAGGTCCTCGGCGATATTCCCCACCAAGGTGCCGTGGTCCGCCTCCTCCGGCACAGAGTAGCGTATCTGAGCGAGAACTCCATCCGTGATGCACAAGACAACCAAAAGCACAATCATTGCCGGAAAAACAAGTGCACTTGGATACAAAATATTATAAACCTTATTACCCTCTGTTAATGGACAAAATGTCCATTTCCATCGCAAATTTCAGTCGCGAGACAAAGTCTCCAAAATGCGTAAAAGTCTCAAAAAATGTGTAAGGCGTCCGGAGAAATGTGTCCCATTAAAAAAGAGGCATTTTTGGTTTCTTAAAGGAGTTTTTTATGAGTGCAGGAGCTATTTTCTATTCTATCTCCGTTGTCTTGTTTTTCAGACGTGTCCCGGAGAAGCGACAGTGCACATTCCAATGAAGCGCAGTGCTGCTGGTGTGATGGAAACAGTCTGGAAAGGAGTTGGAAAAATGAAAATCTAAATCCATATAAGAAAAATACGACACACGTTTTCTATTCTGTTATTACCCCTAATCAGAAAATAAAAGTCAGACTTGTCCTCTTGCTTTCTGGCTCTGTGTCTTTGGCACCCTGCGCCCTTACTGCGGTCCCCTCCACTCCACTCTCTACTGACGCTGTTCACTCAACTATTTGCTTTTTTCCCCGCATCGCGCCTCCCCCTCTCAGCCCCCGCGACTGTAAATCACGCTGAGAGCTCTCTCCTGATTGGACAGCGGGGTTGCCTGTCAACGCCGGCTCGGCCCATGTCTCCCTCACCGCTTCTCTTCTTCGCTCTACCTCCCTCTGAGCTCGAACTGGCTTCTCTTTAAGATACCTGACGCAAAAGGAAAGAGGGACAGAGAACGACAAAGCTGGACATTTATTACTTTAACCCATCAGCTGCCAAATCCTAATCCCACTCCCACCTGTGCGTAATGTAAAGTGCATTAGCTAATGAAGCAATGTGTGCTCACATTGAGTGGAGGATTTGTTGACTCGGCGCACGGCCTGTGTGAGCCTGACAGGTTATTGCATGCACATAGTGTGACGTGTATGCAGGGAATCATTCGCCATTCATGTGCTGTTCTTAAGGATGTGTATAATTACAGCCAGTAGTTGGAACGTTATTAACTCTCCTCCAGCCACACAGCAGCGGGACAGGGAGGTAGGGAGAGCGGCACATATGCGGAGCTTATACGACCCCTAGCGGCGTAAATGCAAACCAGAGTCTGACTAATATCAAGAAAACGTATAGTCTTGTAAAAGGATGTTAACCATGTTCTGCTGAATATAAAACAATGACTGTTTTTGTATGTGTAGACCGGTCAATGGATGGAGTGACGAGAGTTAGAGAGAGAGCTGGAAGATGGCTGGACGTTTGGGTTTTTTTTATCTCTGAGGATAAGACTGGTGATGAGGCTTCCCCCTCTGCCATAGACCTCCATCGTTGTCCAGAAAACGAAACCCCTGCTGACCTGATTTATTTCCACTCAGAGCAGTTTTCCTCTCATACCCTTCATCCATCTACAAATAAGGTTAAATATATATTTTGTCAACTAATGTCTTGGTGGACACTGTGGACATGAAAATGAATGTGAGCATTGATGCTTGCTTTCACCATGTGTGTGTTGTGTACAGTATACACATGTAGGGCCACACAAGTCTGTATTAGTCCTTCACAGCACACAGACTAGCACACAGTTGTCAAAACTAAAAACAACAGTGATAATGGTATTATACATATCATTCATGAAATGATATAAGGAGCACTAAGCATAAAAATATAAATTGCTTTGGTATTATTTCTCATAGAGTTTGGAATCCTCTTTTGCAAGGAAAACTGGTCCAAAACTGCAGCATACAAAGTTGCAGAGCAAACATTACAAAACAATAATAAAACAATATTGAAAGCAGAAAGTAATACTCAAAGTAGACTAACAACGTACTACCAAATGAGTCATATACATACCATAGGGTTTATAGTCCCAAAGGAAGCAATTGCACATGACATCAAATATATACTATATATACCGAAATTAAATTCTTAATTTTAACTATCTGATTCAGATTTCTATTACTATGGCTACTTTGGATGAAGTACTATGACTCCCATTCATGATGAATATTTTTCAATTGCAATTTTTCAAAAAACTTCTATTTTGCCTCTTTCTCCTCTTTTTTTTAAAGCTTCCTTTACCAAGTGAACTGGACGGCAGTGTGTGTTTCTCACGTTGTGGTCCTCGGGATCATTTCTCCAGTCCATGTTGAACTGTGACGCTCGCTCATATAACTAGTCGGTAGACTGAACCTCGTAATTAAATATATCAGCAGCCAGACTGTGTCCAGAAGTTGTTGTTTTTTAAACTTTTCTTTATTTTAAAATATTTCTGTTCTATAAATCATCTCCTCCTCTCGGCTCATTTCTGTGAACTGACACTTGACCTAACAGGAAATATGTGCCTTCAGTGTGAGATCAGCGGAGAGAAGGAGGAGAGCAGCAGACCGAGTGCTCCCCCTAGTGAACCACTACAGCACAACACTAACACACTGCTCCACCCTGACTGTCTGCTGTGCAGGAGTCCAGAATACCCACAGATTCACATTCATGAGCTGCAATGAGTAAAACACACAAACAATAATCTGACATCTGAATAAGTGCATGAGTCGCTCTGTCTGCAAAGTGTCAGGGCTGCACAGAGCAGGCCCCTGGAGGAGAAGCATGACTTGGCTTTAAGCCAAGAAGAGATTTTCTAAATCAAGTTCCATCAAGTCAGTGACACAGAAACCATATTCACAACAACTGATTTAACTATATAAATATGATATTAAAGTTCCCCACACACTTCACTCTCACATAGACACACACTGAATCAGCAGTAAACCGCCATCTTATCCTAATTTACATGGTCATAACGTTCTATTCTCAAGTCATTTCAAGGGCTTAAAATAGATTGTATTAACCAGCAATTACTGGCTTTTGGTGGGTAAAACTAATGTCCGTCTTGCACATCAAACATTTCCCATACATTGTAGCAGGCAGATAGAAGAAAAAAAGACTAGCGTGTAAAGAGTGGGCCCAAAGCAATCCCACGCAGAAGACAATTAGCAGGAGAAATCATCAAGTGTTATAAAGCTACAGGGACCAGAGAGCATCGAATCTGAAACACAAGCCCTGTCTCTCCTCCTGTTAGCTTTAACAAGCACACTATGAATCAGCACACACGTGGAGTCACCCCTGTGGTGTCACACAGGTACATTGAGATGTTAGGGAGGACCATAAAGCACAACAAACTCTGCAGGAAGCATCTGCACATCTATGGAAAATATACAAAGTGTCACTCCTCTGTGTCCTACAGACTTTTTATTGTTTTAATCTGGCATTTAAACAGCTCCGTGTACCAAAGACAAACAATGTTTAGAATATGACAGGACTCTGACTCTACCTTTGAATCAGAGTTGTGTACTCAAATCTGGACTTGAAGTCGAGTCAGTAGGTAAACTCTACATTTTCCTCTCAATGGATATACTTCAATCAATCTCATGGCAGCCAATCACTTTTCACAAGTAAAGGTGTGTTCGTCAATGCAGACCAGCAGACTGACAACAGATGGAGCTCAGATGTTCACATATGGATGTGAAGACTCTGCTGAGGTCAACAACAAACTGTCGCCTACATGTCAAACATTCTAAGACAGATTGTTTTTTAAGAATTCTTCATGAAGAATACAGAAGGTCTGAAGACACACGACTTCGGTGTGTGGAATTGAAATGACTTGATATAATCCAATAACATTGTCACCGTGAGCACGTTAGCATGCTAATGTTAGCATGCCAATGTTAGCATGTAGCTCTGTAGAGTTGTTAATCATGCTGGAAGTCATTACATTTCATGAATATCATCAGGTTTTTTTTGCAATCACAATTTAGCCATGTGTAAACCCTCTAACTACCAGTGATGGTGTCACATAAATGACACACCGATGATCATTTCACTCTTAAAGTCGTTGAAAGTAATATATTCAAATGTGAAAAAGCATTATTTCTGGACAATTATTACATCAACTGGTACTCTTAACATTTCTGACATTTGATGGGATCGTATAAATACTTGTTTAGGAAACACAAAGTTTAGGACTTCAAGTTAATGTGGACTTGTAACTTGATTTAGGACTTGTTGGTTTTGATTTTGGATTTGCTGCTTGCTCTATTGGCCAATCTGGGTATTTTTATCACTCGGAAATCGAGCCATTTTAGCTTAATGTGCCACTGTGTGTGTGTGTGTGTGTGTGTGTGTGTGTGTGTGTGTGTGTGTGCGCGCGCACACATATGTGTGACCTCCAGTAATTTCTAGATAACTGTTAACTTGAAGCGTGAAACTTTAAAAAACAGAGAGGAGTCGATGTGTTGCCGTCAACCGTGTCTACTTTCCCAGATTTGTTACTTTGACTCATTGAGCTCCCAGTCCCGTTTCACAGAATGTATGTGGAGCCTTGAAGACGCACGCTTCCATGTTCTTTAAGTTTGAATCAAAGCAACACAAAGGCTGCTTTTCAATGACAACAATAGCCTCTGTCAGAGAATCATCTGTTACTCCTGTCTCATATATGCTAACTTTGCAAAAAAACCTCCCTGCATGCCTGCACACAGACGCACGCACGCACACACACACAGACACACACACACACACACATACACACACGCACAGTGTCCAGAATGCTGCTGTCATGGTGGCATCACTCAAGCAGTGGGAGTTTCAGTCAGTCAGCTGGCGAGAGGCAGCCGGTGTGAAGCCAACACGAGCCTCCCCACAGCGACAGAGAGAGAGGAATGAGAAGAACAGACAGAGGCGAGTGGACAGATGGAGAGAGAACCGTGGAAGGATGGAGAAGGAGCAACATGGACGCAGATGGACGTCAGACAGCAGCATCAGAGCGGCCAGCCTGCCTTACATCAAACACTTAAACTGTATAATCTTCACTAAATTTAAACTGCAGGCAAGTGGTGCTCAGACAAAATGTGTGATGGGAGCAGTTCACTTCACACATTTAGAGTACTATTTCAAACTGTCATTAACATGTGATCTGTATTTAGATACATGATGTGGATCTTTTTGTTATCTTGATATTCTGCATTGTGAAGGTTACACCTTAAAAGTGTTCATGTCATTGTTTTTATGTGGCCACAAAAAAATTCTGGTTCCCAGAAACGACGCCTGCTCTGCCGTTTGGTAATCCAGCCTTGTGGTGAGTGTAAAGCTTCCTAAAATATATAATTTTTGAATTAAAAAAATGTGTTGGGCTCTCCCAAAGATAATTTCGGGTTATTACAACTAGGGTCTTATTTTTCAAATCAAATCAAGTTTATTTATATAGCCCAATATCACAAACTACACATTAGTCTCAGTGGGCTTTACAAACTGTACAGGATGTGACCCCTCTGTCCTTAGACCCTCGCACCACACAAGGAAAAACTCCCCAAAAGAAACCCCACAATTAAAGAGGAAACATGTTCTCAACCTCAGCGGAGAGACTGAGGAGGATCCTCTCCCAGGACAGACACACTGTATTAGATGACGTGTGTAGAATAAACAAAGTAAAAAAAATACAACGTAGACAATCTATGTGACAGAAATGATGATGTGATCGTATATAAAAAAGATGGATCGAGGAGGATAAATACATAAACTTGATCATCCTACCTGTCACTATAGTATCACTGTACTAACCAAGTTTTCTGAGATCTGAGAATACAGTAACACTTTAGACACTACAGTAACCACTACTACTGTGATCAGAGCTGTGTTGTGTTGAGGGAGTGGACTGATTGCGGTGGAGCATTGCTTATTGCTCAGCAAATCAAAAGATTTGAAATATATAGCGTATTTCCCCATTAGGCTGAGAGAGTTAACTCTGTTACACACAGCAGTGTTAACAAAAGTATGTGCATGTTCACCTTGCATGTAGCATTGGCTGGTTTGTCATTTTCTTTGCTTCAGTTTTCAGTTTTTACCACAATGTAGTCCAACAGGCGGACGGAGGTGATGGAGGTGACGGCTCAGAAAACACACAAATGTTGTTTTATAACGGGTTTTATTGCGGGTCATCTCATGGCATTGACAAACAATCTATTTTCTATCTATACTCATTTATAACCACATAATAATATTTCATAGAAATTATATCTTACATACTGCACACAGAAAGGAAGTAGTTTTAAAAAAATACGTTTTTTTACACACGCACATACACACACACATGCACGCACACACACACACACACACACACACACACACACACACACACACACCCCATCTATCCCGTCTTGTTGTCTCCTCTAAATAATGATGCAGCAAACTTAAATCTCAGCCAGCGAATAAGAGTGCCTCTCTGTGCGCGGCCTCGCAGATGGAGCCTTTCAGCAGGCCATTCTATTTATGTTCCAATCCAATCCAGCCGTGACTCACTCGCACCATTACTTTCATTCAGGATTATTGCAGATTGCCTGCCTGCTCTAACTGGAGTATATACCTGGCCCAAGTTTCAAACGGAATTTCAAATAGTCTAAATGCACCTCCATGCTGTGCAGACGTCACTGCAATCACATACTTTTACAAAGAAAGACATATGCTTCAGTGTACTTTAATGCACAGCAGTGAGCCAGATAATCACGTTTAATCACTGTGTTTCACATGAAAGCACTGCCTGCTCTCTCTATACTGTAGGCGTCTGTTTCACATCAAAACATTTAGAATCACGATCTCCATTAAAGGATAATTCCGGGTTATTACAACTTGGGTCTTATTTAACACAATTTATCAGATAAATCAACTTTAGAGATATTAACTTTAGAAACACTAATGTTAAGTCTAGCTGTGTGGCTGGCTGTGGTCCGAAAAGCTCTCTGCTCCTAAATGTCTGTCATGTATTTTCCAAGTGCTTCCTAACAGCGACTTGTGCACATTTATTGAGGCACTGCCTCTGGTGGTCTCCTGACCTTTCGTCTCTCAGGCCAAAATATAAAAAAGCTATAAAATATAAAAGCTCTAATGGTAATAGAGCTCATTGGCAGAGGAAAAACGAATATGCTGTGACCAATTGCAACTTTTCTGTGCTATAACTTATTCTTTTTGAAGTTGTTCCTGGGATTTTCTTTCTACAACAACACTTGAGTCTGTGGATGGCAGCGCTATCCTGTTTCCTATAGTGTGCAGGGGAAGCAGGCTGAGGGTCCGGACGCCAACAGACTCAACAAACTGATTTGCAGGACTCTGATGACGTAGTCAGAGACAAGGATTCTGTACAAGGCACGGGTCAGCCGATCTACTTAAAACTTCAATTGTGTGGTCTTCACATGGTATAGAGAAGCATACTATTTGTAAAGCGTGCGTTCTTTAGCGCCACATAGTGGACACAGCAAGTGCTGTAAGATTCGCTGTATATCATTTCACACTCCATGTAATACGCAATGTTCCCTCATGCCCCCGGTCTCCAACGGTCATGGCAACGCACTGCAGCGTCAACCAGCGTCCTGCCAGAAACCCCGACATGCGCAGATATGCGAGGACCCGTTCATCGCTGCTTGAAGCTTTAATTAATTAAGATATGTATTTCTGATTCTGTTTCTACTTCAATCGCTGACATTCAACAAGCTGGTTTCCTTTGTCAGAAGGTTTGCTGTATTTCTGTGTCATCTCTCTTTAAATGTAAAAGCCTTTTTTCTGCCTCTGTGTTCCATTTGTCCTCTGACACCATTGTAAGTGGCTTCACTTGCTCTAGTTATTTCAGGGCAAGAGGGGAGGGTGGAAATTGCCTCCCTTAATTGAGTTACCTTGCATATCTATTCCCTATTCCCACCCGAACTGATCACCCACTCTGTCTCTCACACTCCATCACATTATCGTTTGGCTTGTCAACAGATTTGGAGGTGAAGCTGCCTTCTGCTCTCTTCATTTTCACTTGGCCTCTGTCTCAGAGACAAACCTTCAATTTCCATCAGAGGATACCTCATAAACCTGAGCCTATAAGGGCATAAATGAAGACTACCTCCCTGTCCCAGCAGCACACATTTACATTTATGTCCTCACCTGCCTGATCTATCTATGTATCAATACAGTATACATACTGTATATATTAGCTATATCTAATGGAAAGTTAAAACAAATATTCTGTGTATTATTTGTGTAATTGGGGTGAACAAGAAGAGAATTGGGCAGCTGCTGATTTCTGTTGACTAATGATACCCGAGGCTATATGTTTGCTTTCACAATGCTGTTCAAGGTTTTGTACCAACACTATTAGTGATAGTCTAATACTGGCAAGAGTAATGTCGAGGATCCAAGTACTGTATCCCCTCAAGTAGCTGTTCTGGAGCTTTCCATTGTATCTTATAATTCATATTTTCTTCCTCCGCAGATGGAGTTGACCATGTGGAATTGAAGATGTTCAACTTTCCATTTTTCACTTTTTTCCATTTTCTTTTTTGCTGAATTTCCATATCTGCTTATTTACACAATGTTTGCTAATTGGCGTTGGAGTCCAAGGGTAATGTTACGTCTTTTGTCCACTTCTGTTTCTAAGATCAAGAATGGACTCTCAACCTGCACTTTTAAGACAATGTGCATGTGTTCAACACAGTGGCCTGTCAGTCACACATGACTTCCCATGACATCACATTTCATTGTCTCGTCACGCTCCCATCATTTGTCGGTAGATATTTTTTTCATCATAACTCCATTGAAAAATATCTGCTCTATGACCCTCCCCGTCATAGTTAAAGGTCACTTTAGTGACTTTAATTATCTACAATATTCTTAGATTGTAAACTTTATGTCTCCATAATGTGGATTGCGTTTTTAAGAATAGTTTTGAACATATTTGTCTGCTCAAATTACTAAATATTTTTGGTAGTAGTTAATAAATCTCTCATTGAAAGTGTCTATCGTACAGTATCACTGTTTGTTAACTGTAAATACAAGAGCCATTCTGGGGGGGTCATCAGTTGGACACTTGGATCTTATTTTGCATGTATAGCGACCGCTACAGCCGCTCAGCCCCCCTTGCAGACAATACAGTCGTATTGGGGGGGCTGCTAATCCAGTCTCTTCTTATCTTTAATTGTGCAAAAATGTGGGCTCAAACTGTTCAGATTTCCCTGTGCTTGATGTAGAGAGAAGGTAGGAGGTAAAGCCTGGCGTCTTGTCCATGTCCATCCAGCAGCAGAGCAGAGTCAACCAGTGATTCAGTGCTCTGATCAAAGTGGAGGTGAGTGGGGCTGGGAGGGGGTTAGACCAGTCAATAGGCACTAATTAGTAAAAACACGACAGACACACTGCACACAGCCCACAGCTGATCAGCAAGAAGTCTCTGAATAATGCTTCTGTATGCATTATTCTCTTTATTCCCATGTCTATCTAGCCATCTTTCTCCCGCTGATGAATTGAACAGCCACATGACAGTCAGCTGGCATCCTGTCTTTACATCATTATCATCATCACCTCACTCCAATCCTAACCTAATTACCAACACATTTAACATGTATCTTAATTACCCCCACACCCTCTCCCTTACCCCCTCTGACTTAATTAATGTAATCAATAATTAATTTAAATATCACTTTTTTAATTAATTATTGTTGCATTGTGGCTAATTAGCCATGCTGATTAACAGAATGTGTCTGTATCCCCTCTGCGTATGTCACTGATCAAATTCATAAAGTGCTTCATTGTTTACAGGCGAGTCCTCATTATCAGCTCCCACCGACTCTCCCTGAGACTTCTCTCATCTTCTTCTCATTTGTTTGTTTATTTGGATGGAAACACCCAACCGTCCTGCCGCTAAGCTGCACATCACTTAGGAGCTTTAATTGTCTAGTATTTTTCTCCCCCTTCTTTATTATGTATAGGTCACCACAGCTCGCACTGGGCATTCTCCATCATTCCTCTCACTTTTCTGTTTCATGCCATCAATCATTCCCTTTTTCATCATGTCACAGTTTTCTCTCTCTCTACCCAAGTAGCGGTTCCAGTGTTTTTCTCTCGGTCTTGACATTTAGCCATTCTACAGAGAGAGCTGTTGTCATGCCGTGCTCCATCGACAGCACTGCAAACAAGGAGATGGTATGATGACAAGAAACGAGGGAAATCGTTTGATTACAGTGTCTGCTTTGCATGGCAAACAGAGGGAGCTGAGCCGATGCACACATACAAGTGAAAGCAGCGCCGTCAAGACCCCCGTCGCCTCGGCAACAGATATCACAGAATTGTCCAGACGATGGCACCATAACAACCAACGTTTACATTTAAGATCAACTTCTTAACTGCTATGGTCAAAAAATACTTATTTTATTAGTGTCTGATGAGCCTGTTTGGGACTTTACGAGAGACAAAGTTTAGGGAAGCGGGAAGTTAACAAGACATACATTTATCAAAATAGTTATTCTTTGTTCTTGTAAAACCAAAGCATACTGTTTGAAAACAATAAAGCATACATCTCAGCTTTCTTTGGCTTGTCTAACTTTGTTATCGTGTGTGGCTGGATTGGCCTTACAGCTGCCCCTTGTGTTGGATGACGAAAAAAAAAACAGTAGTTCTGACCAACCGTAGTTGCAGAGAGTATTGGCCCACACCCAGCCTCAGGGGTCAGCAATGTGCTCATTGCGTAACAGAGTGAGGCGAAGAAGACAGTGCTCTGCTTTACAAAAACTCCAAAGCTGAGATTTTGCTTCAGTGATAAAGCTTCCAAGAAAGGTGACTCGTTGGTCGTTTTGGCAAATGTACTTCTGGTTAACTTTGGCACCTCCGATAAGACGCCCTAAACTTCACCATGGAAAACACCCATGACCATCTCCCACACAGTGTATGCGACAGCCCCAAACACAGCTAATGCAGAGGAACCTTGTAGCTTGATGCACTGCCATGCATTTTATCTCAGGCTGCATTCAGACTGCTTTGTGGTAAGTATCAGGGGCCCCTGGAAACAGGATTCAGGATCCTGTAACAGTAAACATCTATAATCCCTGCCCTGATCCAGGGCCCCAACCAACGTCTGGGCCCTATAAATCATTCAGCATCCCTTTTACAAATATTTTTTATAAGAATGTGAAGCAGGCTGTTGGCAAAAAAGAGCATAGAGCTCGGTTGACTTTTATCCGATTTGGAAGGGAAGGGTTTGGATACTTGTTAGATCCCCACTGGGGAGCTGACGGTTAAAAACAGGTCTGATCCCAGCAGCCTCCTTCCCTGAGCAAACGCTGCTGGATGCTTCATTTAAAAGGCCATTACTCCTCATCATGTCAGACACAGAAAGAGACCCGATATAGAAAAGAGGGCATTAGCATGTTGAAGCAATTCACCAAAGCTAAACTCCCTACAGATAATGTTTATTCCAGCTACGCTTCTCACTTCAAGTGGGTGCAATGACTGTTGCCTAATACCAAACCAGGACTGTTTTGATACCTCACTTTCCACAAAACCTACTCACTTCTCTAACAATATTGAAATCACATGCCCAGACCTAATTGCAAGATATTATTATACAAAGCTGCACATGACGGTGTCAAACTTGTCATTCAACACTTTAAGTGGGATAAGCCACTAGATTCACTACTTTAAATGAGTATTTATAGAGTTCCTTTAATGCTGGCCTCAATATCCCATAACATAGAGACACAGGAGTATCCTTGTTCATTTAACAATACTACACATTTATTTTATGGCAATTAGGTTTAATTGATATTAATCTAGCTCTGAGCAATCTGATTTTCTGCCATTTAATTCACTCTATTTCATGTCTTTTTTTACTTTAACCAAGCAGTAGCATGATACATATCCACCCCACTTTAGTTTTCAGGTACCACAGAAGCTGGTAGTGGTTGCTGAAAGCAGTTAACTTACTGTTTTTCACATTAGTCAAAGAAATATGTTGATTTAAGACTTCCTTGTAAGTTGACTGACAACAACCTGTACTGTTGAATCCATTTCATCCACATTTGTCAACGTTTATATTTGACTTTTTTTCACGGAACAAACTAGGTAGACCGCTCGCTATGAAGGAAGGTAATGTCACAATTCTTAATAATGTGTACATTGTGCTATCAAATGGCACAACACCAGATCTATTTGCATCAGCGAAACATCAGTGGCAGATCAGAGGTCTGGAACCAGGTAAACTAAGGACACTTTGTCGTCTCAGTTGGGAACAAAACTGCACCATAGTTTAATTCATCTAACTGAAGGAGGGGTGTACTGAAAAGTACATTAGTGGGTTTAGACCTAAAGAAAAATTATTACGAAGGTAGTTCTCTTTTAACCTGGCTAGATCCACATGGTAACTTAAGCCTAGTCCACATATTCATTAGTATTTTTGAAAATGGTGTTTTTCATACTTCATTTAAAAAATCCTCTCCACGCAAGCATTGTTTTAAAAAGGATATCTGTCCACATGAAAAAACACAATTGAAGCGCTGTCAAGGCCAGTGGCAGGGCGGGCCACACACACACACACACACACACACACGAATCTCATCTAAAACAAGGAACACGGGTCTGTGTTGTGGGAGTATTGGGTAATGTAGCAGTGAACTCCGGAGCACATTGTGATGCCTCTGTTCCTCACTATGGTGGAAGAGAAATGTACATTTATGTGTAAACATGTAAAAAGTCCTGTTAGTGAGGTTAGAAGCAGCACCATTTTGGCCACGTCCGCCATCTCAACAAAATGTCGCTTGAGGGAGATACCAGCACACTCAAAATTCCAAGTCAAAAACACCGTTCTAAACGTCAACACTGACAACCTTTACCCTGGATGGAGTTTTACAGAACAAACGATCCATTTTCTGTTACCTAAACCTAACCAACCTAAATCACAGTTTGGGTGTAGACCAAAGGCCAAAAGGCATAAAAAAGCACATTTAGAAAATACCTGTGTACCTGTGCTGGCCACCGAACCTGGGAGAAGGGTATGTCCAGAGTTTGGGATATAAAAGAAGGTTCTCCTTGGAGGGAGAGAGTGATTAGAGGCCAAACAGATCTGATTGCTTTCTCTGATGGTAGTTGCTATGAGCGATACAGATTCCCAGCTGAGGGAACTATGTTATAAGTGCAAACATCGATTATTAACGTCACAAAAAAAAAAACTTTTAATTACAATAGCACAAACTATGTTATTTGCCAACTTACATGCATTCAGTCGGTGATGCAGAAAATGTGGGTAAGAAAGTATTTTTATTTTACTCAGTAACTTTACTTTACTGTAGAATGTGATGTGACACGTTAGAAATAAACGAAAGGCATTGAGATTGCAGTGAGTGGTAAAATAAATATATTTGCTGACAAATATGATACTATTAGCAGTTTTCTGCCAGAATTCCTCTCTTGTCTTATTGGGGGTTTTAAAAGTTTTTCATATTCTTCATAGCTATCCATTATAACGACCTGTTTGTCTTGACTGAAGTAGGCAAATGACACCAAACGCCAAAAGTAATCATTTTTACTGTTCACCTTTCTTCGATGTTGGCAGAGCTGCCATGCAACTCTCATCAGGTTTAGTGGACAAGTGGACCAGAGGAACTGGGAAATGAACCTCCCATCACGCAATATGTGGACAGCCCCTGCTAGTCCCTGAGCCACAGCCATCCATATAGAGACCCCTACCTCTACATTTACATACTATACCATGCTTACACATAGAAATGTACTTTGTGAGTACAATGTTATTACTAAAATAAATAATGATGGACAAAACTACCAGTATAATAACCAAGTTGTAATACACAGGATGTATCCTTCATTTTGGTGTTCACCTTAGCTTGGAGTAAGTACATTATGCTTAAACACACAGACACACAAAGCCAGTGCATGCAGATATCAGTGGCTGTGGACTCTTGTACATGGCTGGCTGAAGAAGCCTGTGAAGCGCAGCCAAAAGCAGGCTAAATTTAATGACATGGAGGACAATTATTGTGCATCCCGTGGAGACTGACACTAATTTAATAAGTTATGCGTTTGTTCGGTGCGCCTAGCCTCCAGCCTCATCAGTGAGAGGCTTTCAGAGGGAGTACTACCAGACTCCACCCGACTCATTTCTCTCTCTCTCTCTCCATCCCTCCATTATGATAAGCTGGGGCTTAATTAATTTAATAGGGTCAGGAGTTACTACCAACTCCACTGCACACACTTTATTACCAGGAAGCATCACCTGCATTATGAATGTTCATTTTCACTGCACATATTTTTGAAGACTTTGCTCTCAGGCCTCCAAAGGAACACAGCGAAGTGAGCGGCATTTGATATTTTGTGTACAGCATGTGCAGACCAAAAAAAATGCCTCATGTCCAGAACTGTTGATTTGCATCAGAAACAAAATACATAATTTCACTCTTTCATATCAAGATCATTCATTTCCATTGTAAGACTAGATGGACATTAGTTAGAGTCTAGCAGACTAAAATAATGAGTCATCTGTTTTGAACTAATTTCAAAATATAAGCCCTTTAAAACTTTACTTGAAATCGTTAGAAATGTTTTATTGCAATATGTATTCATGACTAAATAAGCCACAATCAAAGCTAAAGTTTGTAACAAAACAGCAGAAATGATCATTTATCAGGAGTTTCACATCCAAAAACTTAGTGGGTGTGTTTCATCAGATTTGATTGGCTTGTAACGTAGTAGATGCATTTCATCAGATTTGGTTGGCTTGTAATGTAGTAGATACATGTCACTACTCTGATTGGCACATTGAAATGGTCCCACCTATTTCCACCAACAGAGCACCACCCACCAGTCAAACAAGCACAGGAACAAACACAGAAACAGAAATATGTCATGAAATAACAACACAAACTATTTCATCTTTGGCAGGTAATTATGTGTTGTGTGAAAATAGGTTTTCAGGACCTTTAAAGGATAAAGTTGGTGTTGTATTCATTTTTATTACTGACAAAAAATCCTATCGGCAGAGCAAAGCCATGTGTAGTAGATAATTCAGTATTTATGGGAAAAAGATGTATGTGGGATTAACTCAAAATGAACTACAGAACCCATGTTAACAGTCATGCCCTGCTCACACCAGCATCTAAAACAGTAAATGTCAAGGTGACATGCATTCATTTTAGTGGATTTACTCACAATGACACAGGTATTTTTACAATGTGGTATTGTTATTTATACAAATGATTAAAATTTCTCTTCCACATTATCTTTCATTTGGAGTCTTTTTTGTGTTGCAACATTCTCTCTCTTTTAGCTTTGTTTTTGGTCTCCACCAACTCCTAAGAATCTTTCGCTGCTTTCTCTTTAGCTGCTAAATTCTCTACTATTGACCAGTGAGTTCTAACTGTGTCTGTCTGCTGTTTAGTGCTGAGCAGGTAGAGTACAGTGGCTTTTTACAGATATGTTTCTGAAAACAATGCTATGAGAGTGAACCAAAACAGTACATTTGCAGGCAGACGGATAAACAAGGAGCTGAAAGTCACTGTAAAGCTCTGTAAAGCTGAGAGGAGCTGTAGATTCAGGTGATAGTTCTCTGTAGGTTCATCCATTAAGATGGTTTAAGATAAGCCAAGCATAATCATCCATGTACCATGCCCTATTGATTTCCTTCAGATGGGTAATACAGAGGAAAGTTTCCCTCCATGAGGATCAAAGAGCTGGCTTAGCATCCCTTCATTCAGCCCTCTACTGTAGATGTGTCTATCATAGCTGTAAGTTGATGTGCAGCCTGTAAGCACAGCCAGGTGCCTCTCCTCTCCTCTGTCTCCTCCTCCTCACTGCAACTTCTTAATCCTCTTAGCATTCAACTTGCTTGCTGTAGGGTGACAAGACGTCAATAAGCAGAGAGAAAATGCAAAGCAGGCCCTATACAACAGCTGCCAGAGGATCTGCATTCAACACACAGCAAATGTTTCAATTAAAGAGTCAACACCATACATCCGGAAGCTTTACAACTGACGGAAGTTTCTGATCAATATGGGAGATAATTGATTCTCCCTTTTCTCCTGACACGCTCTAAAAGGGAGCATGAAAGTACATGTTCACCACAGATTGCACTGGCTTCCCAACAAAGGAATTTCAAATCTTATTCCATCATTAATTGTTCACAGTTTTGGAACACTTATGTCACCATTATATTGGGGTTATGGTATGAGCATGTCTGGTTATTAACAAATATGAATGATAATTAATATTAATAAAACTATTACAATTCCTAAAATCATAAATAGGGTTTAATACTAATTGGCACTAAAATGAAGTAAGTGCATTAGCTCAAAAATAAGAAGGAATTAATAGCTATCAAAACAATTATTAATTATTATATTTAATATCATTATTAATTAGTATGACTTCATTTACACTAAGTCACCTCAAAAGGGGCACCAGCGCCCCATCAGAAGCTCTGAATAAGAGGTAAATGATAGCCAGTTAACGTATTCTAATAAAATAGTCTCTGATTAAATCTGATTAATAATTAAATTAATAACTATAAACAAAATGACCATATTCATAGCTAGATTTCTGAATTCTTTGACAGTAAAGGTTGGTAATACTCACTCTTGTACAACATCAAACAAACCAGCATGTATATTCCGATAAACATTTATTAATAAGAAGATAAATATCAAAACACACAATATCTAATATTAAACAATCAAAAGGGAATATGTACACAAAAGTGTGTGTGTGTGTGTGTGTGTGTGTGTGTGTGTGTGTGTGTG
>CALSBV010006670.1:987658-1001332 GCA_943590825.1 Bovichtus diacanthus | reverse complement strand
ACACACACACACACACACACACACACACACACACACACACACACACAATCCCTAGCCCACAGTTTCCATCTATCCCACTGATGGGCTATGAATTGGTTCTTAGTTGGACACATATTAGGACAGATGGATGATCTTGGCCCTATTCACAACAATAACTCTGCCCCCTGAACAGTGTGTGTGTGTGTGTGTGTGTGTGTGTGTGTGTCAGCAGCAATTACCACACTGTATTGACACAAGATGGGATGCCACACACAAACGAATACACACACTTTAAATGTGGCTGTTAATAACTAAACAATGTGTCACTGTAGGTGGTACGTTTGTGTGTGTGCATAATGAAGCTGTCCTGTGTGTCTCTTTCTTTCAGCAGTAATAGTGTGGATTCAACACATTCAGTCTGACAGATGTAGATCTGCTCTAATCATATAATGAGGTCAGGGTGAGGATGCACCAGAAAAAAACAAAAAAACATTTTCAAACCTGTTTACAATTTCTTACCAGTCACAGTGCTGACCAAGATGAGAAGTTAGTTTGATGTGTTAACTGTAAAATTAATGTATTCACAAAACATGTCAAATTCTAATTTTGTGTTGGAGCTTTGTGCTTCAATAAACACAATCACAGGTGTTTGGCGCCCACATCTTTGCCACTGTTGCTGCATTTACTTGGTGCAAAAATCTATATTTTAGTCAAAAGGTCTCCCCTGTTTTGCTCCTTGTAGTCTACAGTCAGCTTGGATTTACAGGTATTACAATATTCCAAAGGTGACCTGGAGTTACAATATATAGCAACAACATTAAAGTGCGCGTCAAAATGTACCAAATGTCCAAACCACTAAAGGTATATTTAACTACAGTGTGGAGAAACTCTCAGGGCCCTATTTTAATTATGCAAGTGCAACAACATGTACAATGTCATGGGCACACGCACTGTGTGGGCGTCTCCAAGTGCACCTTTTATTTTGATCCCTGTATGTGTAGCAGTGCAAACTGCTAACAAGGCTAATTATACATACACTCACCTCAAAGCACATCACTGATTTTATCACTCTGGAACAGCTTTGCCAGTCACAGGGAAGTTTCTTCAGGATACCCTACTGTTGGATACCATACTGGATGTTGCAGAGCGGCATGATGTGAACACACAGCTGTGGCCTTTTTATTTAGTTTTTACGAGGATGATATAAATACATTTTAACAAATGGTAATGGAGATGTTCATAGGCGTACTGTATCTGATGTCATAAATGAATCGTAAAATGAGACACACCAGCATTTGCACCATTATGCATAAAACAGTAGAGTATGTGGTTGTTCTGTAGCAGCCCTGTGTCAGTTGCACATGATTTAATGATAGTAAACACAGTGGACAGCTGTGTTTAATGACACTGTGCTCTGATGCGGCACTTCTCACAATCACAGGCTGCAGATTTATCTACATGTGTGTCCTGCTGCCTTCAGACGGCTGCACAGATACTGTAAGAATCATATGTTATTATTTATAGATTAATCAAGACTGATTCACAAACATTCCTGTTTCAACCACATTACACATCATTTTTTAATTCAGACTTTACTGCATCTACTGTTTGGAGGGTGATTAATAGAAACAGTGTATTCACATGTTCAGCATTATTTCCTCATTACTGTACATTTACTCTGAGAATGTAGTCTGCTATTGTTAATACAATCACCAGACGGGCAGCAAAGTGATGTTGCTCCAGGGAAGGATGCAGTGCTGAGATGTTTATTCTAAGCACTACATCTAAGAGCAAGTTTCCACCATAACTCTCCTCCCACCTGTGCACAGGGCACCAACAGATTACAAAGACGGGCAGAGTGAATTCATTTCAAGGAGCGCTGCTCCGCTGTTGTACTGCCACAAAATTAGGGCAGTGACTGTTTTTTCAAAAGGTGATAAACTTATTGACACATTTAACAGTTGGAGCAGAGAGCCAGAAGAAGTGATTCCCCACTATGAGGCACTCAGAGTACTGTCCGGTGTTGTCTCCTCAGTATTGTTGAGTGATCTAACTGCACATTCCACCAGTCCAGCAGCCTCTGTAACAACAGCATACAGCAGTGATGTTCTGAGGGCGTTTGAGGAGCTCTCAGGAGAGTCTCGGCTGCTTCTGTATCAGAAATAATTTTTACACTTGACTTTCTGTCTCTTTGGGGAATCCAACAGTCAAAATCCTGGAGGCTTGATTCCTTAAGTAGAGTTTAATCCAATCTCCTTTAGTTTCCTGAAGGAAAAGGATTCATACGGTGTACCCATCCTTCTCCACAGCCACTCCACTGCTGTTGACCAGTGAGCTGTCACATCTGTTTTGGATCTGTAATACGCAGTAGGCAGTGCTCGTGATCGTGGGTTCAATACTCATGCAGTGCATGTGTTCAAGTGTTTTAGTATGGCAGACTCAGGACCAAATAAATGTTATGCTGGTCAGGCTTTTGTAGCTGCTTTTCCACTATTGCGCATTGCAATGTATATATTCATGTATATATAATAGGGCTATCTTCGAGCCTGCCGATGTTAATGGCCCTGGGCCTGAAGCTGCGAGAGCACTGCGTTTCTACTAACGAGCCGATAGCCCCGCAGCATTGCACTGAAACATAACACTTAACCTGCCGCCTCAGCGTAAACGTCACCCATCCAGAGTAACATAAAGAGATTCGTCAGACTCGTACTTGTTCAGTACAGCCGCACTGAATTACCATTATCGCCATCGAACAATCCAAAACACAAATAGACTAAGATGTGTTCAGTTGAATCACTTTAGCTGTTTAGCTAGCAAAATAAAAAGCGTTCCAAATGGATCTGATCTCTGGCAACCCGACCACACAGTTTTTATTGCTTATGATTTCATTACATCAGAGTTCTATTTTGTGAAACATGACAAATTTATCAGAAGAACCGAGTGAATTGTGAAGTCTGTTTGATAATTATCTAAATAATAAGTTATCTAAAAGATCATTTGTGAATTCTTAACATAATTTGGCATTCATTTCAGCTCTGACCATGTAGTGAATTAACTTGACTCCTGTATATTGCTCGTCTGCCGCGCAGCTTACACATTTTTATAACTGTTGATTTATTTATCATCTGCCCAGATAGTGAGCAGATGCCTGATGTCCTTTATGACTGATGCTGCCTGTTGTTATTCTTTGATTGTTCATCGATAAAACCGAGTCATCTCTCCTGCTGCACCCGTCTCACCTCACAAAGCGTGGTGGGTGCAGATGAAGCCCCCTATCATCTGCCCTCCCTCCTCGATGCCCTGGCAGGTAGTTTTTACGATAACGTAGTGAAAGTGTGTCCGACTCGTTACGCTCCCATGGCGTAATACGTGGAAGTCAGTTGCAATGGTTTCTCTATCCACCAGGTGGAGCACTGATGGACGCTGACGCAGTTTAACTGGTTACAGCTGTTCTTATCATATTTGACGTGAGGAAATGTACTTCCCAAACAGACACAGGGCATACTTTTAATCATGTTTATCATATCACGATTATCAGTTCATGAACAAAATGTGCTGAAGCGTTTTGTAAAGCACTGAACAAGTTGTTGCTTTTATGTGTAAAATAGCAAGACGACTGAAGGAGAAACGCCTCTAGTTACTGCTTATACCTCTTATTCTGTCCATGAAGGCTCTAAGAGGTGCGTTAGTCAACACAATTATATACAAATGAAAGCAATATGGGAGGGAAATTAATTATATAGGCTGCAGTAAAAAGTAACAGTGGTTATTCGCACAATTCAAAAATACACAAACTATGTATGAAAATATGTAATATATAGTGCAGGAAGAGGCTTATTGGAAGCCTCCACCTAAATAATGTTTACATATCACAATGTTATAGAGAACACAAGATTAATATAAAAGAAACAATATAACATGTAGACCTCTTGATCTCTTCTCTTAATTCTACAAGTAGTTTGTTTCTGTACTAACAATAGGCCTGTTAGTTCTGCTCAACGTTTACCTGCAACTGTGCAGAAATACCGGCTTTAAACACAATTAGGTTTTGGCCGCTCAGTTTACTGTTTGTGGCTGCTCGTTGACGGGGGGCTGCATTAATATTGCTGTGGCATATTAGCTTTGTCTTGACTTATTGTTGACTTATTGTCTTATGCTGATGAGGTTATGGGTGCCGCATGTATATTGTATTATAGTGTAGAATGTGAGGCAAAGAAAGGCACGTTCATTTATACAGCACATTTCAACAACAAGGCAATTCAAAGTGCTTTACAACAACATTCTAAGCATTTTGTTACAGATATATGGAGCGTAAAAACTGAACGCTGCTTCTCCATGTTTAGTTTTGACTGAGGGGACAGAAAGCAGAGCCGTCCCTGACGACCTGAGACTTCTGGATGGGGGATAATGAAGTGTTGAACATGTGTCCATCATCACTGAACAAACACTATGACGATAAAATGCACATTGTTGTTATGAAATGTTATCAATCAGCATTTTAATGCAGAAACTATTTAAAATATTGCAAGCTGAAGCGGTTTACTCATATTTGAGTGTAGAATGAGTGTGCTTCCCACACCGAGCATACTTCTAATGGATTATTATTATCATATCAGGATATCAGGTATCAGGAAAAAGGGACCTTCTGATACTCTACCTCTCATCATTTGAAAACAATTTTTTTAAACAAATAAATATAAAGGAGACTAGCCATGTTATAAATCCTTCACCAAAAAGTGGCACATTTTAGCTGACTCCATTCTATAATATAATATTGAATTATAATTATTGATACATTAATGGGTTTATCACTTTAATGTTGCAGCTGGTAAAGGAGGAGCTATATATATATATATATATATAGCTCCATTTATATATATATATATACGGTACTGTATATTACTGGGTGGCTTAACCTATAATAATATATTATATTTTGATACAAAACATAAATAAACTAAGTAACTAGTAGCCTAACTAAAGCTTTAAAATATGTAATATGTGTTATGGAGTGAAAAGTACAATTTTTGCCTCTGAGATGTAGTGGAATAGAAGTAGCAGAACACCTCAAAGTTGTACCTTCAGTACAGTACTTGAGTAAATGTACTTATATATTATGTACGTTATATTCTTCATTGTAATTCAGTAGGTCATTGTGACGCCCTGCTTTTGAATGAATGGATGTGTGTGTGAAGTGATGCAGGGTCACTCAGAGGTTTGTTCCACCACATCTGAGGGTGAAAGGCTTCAAAGTTTTTTTTAGAATGGCCACATGTTTTTTTTATTTTTATTTTTTATAAACGTATCAGTCGAGAGCTATGGGTTTAATAACCCAATATAAATGACTCGGCTGAGTTTAAGGAAAGATCTTGGTCTTGGTTGTAGAAGACAAGGCTTTAACGTGTAATTGATGAGAAAAAAATGTAATTGCCAGCATTTACTTGCAGCGGTGTCATGTTCAGGTCACTTTAGGCGTTTGAAACCAGCAATGCTGTCATATTTAATACAGAGGACTCTTTTTCCACCTTTTGGATTCCAATACAGAGGCCTGTGTGCTCACTAAGTCATTGTTTCCCATCTGGCAGAGAAGGATGCTGGGAGAAAAGCAGCCGCTTGGTGATTATCTTAAACCTTGAAGGACATGCACAGAATCAAGCCCACTTAACACAGTGCTGGTGAGAAATATAATTTCCTGCTCCACAAAGTTTTTGTGAGATGTGTGTAGAATAATTAAACCTTTTTTTGGGTGTGTGTGTGTGAGTGTGTGTGTGTGTGTGTTCAGCCATACTCATTCTTTGGCAACATCACCAAGAGAGCTTTCATTTCCTCTGTCAGTCAAGAAGCAACAGAATAACCAGCAGATATTCAAGTCAAACAGATTCCTTTGGTTCAATTGTTTCCAGTCAAGGTATCATCAAAGTTACATCCAATGTCTTCTTATAAAAAAATTATAAAAATATAAAGTCTAAAGAATTAAAAAAAATTATCAGTGCTCAGCTGAGTCACATCAGCTAAATAATCTCTCTTCACAATAAACCAAATAAGTGTGTTTGGAATTGTATGTTTGTGAAGTTGACATGATTAATATTAATATTATTTAATTCTGAAATAATAAAGACATTTCTCAACATTTAAATAGTCTATAGCAAGTTTGGTCGTAAAAAGTTTATTTTTTTTGTTTTTTTACCCGAGAGCCAGATTACTTCCTTGTCTGGAACAACATTAGTTGTTTTTTGAAAGCTTAAAAAGCCAGCCAGCCATCAAGGTATTAAACGTGTTTAATCACCCTGAGTGCCTGGGTGATTGAGACATTTAACCGTACATTAAAAAAACAAGAATGTGGAGGTATTTAACGTCTAAAATAACACAAGCTCCAGTTATAAGGTGGATTAAGCACAACCTATAGATGGTTCTTGGCAGGTGGCCTTGACTGAAATCTCTTACCTGCACAGCTGTTATCAAGGTCCCCCAGAATCTGCCTTCTCTGAATGGAGGAAGGAAGCCCAAACCCAGACACAGAGTCCATGTTACAGTGACATCCTCATGTCGTATTTTATCCCAAACTAACAAAAAATAGCTGACATTCACAGGTCCAAGTCTTTCTATCTAATCCTTCAAGATCTCCACAAACCCTCAATCTACAAAGCAATTCACTTTTCTATTTGCAGTTTCTGTAGCAAACCATGTCAGTTTTTTTACTTGCACAGTAAATTACTCGAAGACTTTGAATGGATCCATGGGCATTACCAGTGTGTGTATGGACGGAGATGTGCATGTTTGAGTCTCCACCTGTACTTTAAGCACAGCTGTGTATCATTGTATCATCAGACATTAGCTAGGGGATGTTGGAGTTTTTTTTAAAGGAAACAACTAGGAGTCTCACAGCACATCTGTGTTCTAGTTTATAACATCATTGATAAGATCAACGTGCATGTCTGTCTGTCCTGTCTCCTTACAACCATCATACGGTCTCTTACAGGGGCTGGCTGGTGGCTTTCTAAGCTTTCAAAAACAAAATGATGTTGTTGCAGGCAAGGAAGTAAACTGGTTCTCGAGTAAAAAAAGAAACTTGCTGCAACAAAAGACTGTTCTATTTTAATGTCTCTCTACAACAGCACATATATTTTCTAGTTTATAACATAATTTAATCGTCTTTTAATGTAGAAAAAAGTCTTTAATATTTCAGAATAAAAAATTTTAATTATAAAACAGAGATATCAACCTAGTCAAATCCTCAAATTTGGATCTTCAAATAAGATATTGATGAGAAAAGAAAGTGTAGCCTAACGTGAGGCATCCAACTCCTCGACCCAGTCAACACTTAATACAACTTTTTCTCAATGTTGCTTCTTTTTTGAAACACTTATTTTTATTTCTTTTGTCACCATTGTGTGTGTGTGTGTGTGTGTGTGTGTGTGTGTGTGTCAACTTGTGTTAATAAAGTTTCATTACTTAGAAGTTGTTCTGAATATGATCATCTTCCTGATCAAAAGCTCATACCACCCACATGGAGGGCAAAGGTCGTCATCCATCCAAACAAGGAAATCAGAAGCTAATCTGGATATGACGTCATACGGTTAAAAGTTCACATAACCAGATCAAGGTCAAAGGTCACCATCAATCATCTTGGCACAAAGTGTTTAATATCTTCTCCATTACTATCTAGTGAGATTTTTTTTTCTTAGATAGTGGAAGGAAGCTCCAGGGTCTAGTTCAAATCCAAAAACTGCACACAGTGTTGTGCTGTCAAAAATATCATGACGCGAATGCAAACTCTCACTCTTTGACAAGTGTATCCTGCGCTGAACATTTCAGGTTTTCTTTGCCGTATTTGCACATCTGACAGCGACTGGCTTTCCAATTTGTGACATACCAAGTCTAGCTCGGGTACGTTTGAATCTCAGACTTTATGTGCACAGACAATGTGACAACACCTCTTTACTTCCAAATTTTGCATGAATAAAAGTCAGTATAGTCAAGGTCAGACATTGTAGGCGACATAAGCATAAGAAAAACAGAGCTAAAAGAGAATGAATATTGCACTTACACTAACTCGACTCCAAATGAATGCAAATGTTGCTCTGCGTCTGCTGGATGTGTCAGTGGATGATGTGCTAACATTTGATACGTATCAACTGGTGTTTCAGTCTGTTGCTGACTCCCCTGCACCAGAGGGGTCAACAAAGCAATCAATACAGCTGGGATAACCCTCAAGTCTTATGATTTATGGTCAACAATGATTATTTGATAGTTTGTGACATTTGTGTCATAACTGTAAACAAACTGAAGGATTGTGTGGCTGTTTTGGATCTGATGACAAAGGTGAGAGCTGAGATGTTGTGATACCTCACATTCTCTAATAACTAAGTATGAACAATATGTTGCTGAGTATTCAGAGATGTAGGACCGGATTTTATTTCTAGTAAATCTCCAGTTGTTGATAACTTTGTCTTCAGTACATGATGGATCAACAAAAAAAAAAAATGTTTTATTCCCCATCAGACAAGGGTGTCAACTAACCGAGTGTCATCACGTTCTTATTCCTTTTTTTTTTTTCGAAAATGACTAGTTTGAAAATGGTACACATGTAGTTTTCAAGAACAATCAGTGGACCTGTCAGAAATATCACACAACAAGGACCACGCAGTGACATTTTCCGTGTTGTCGAGCAGAAAGGAAAGAGTGATAATGTCACACACATAGTTGCCTGGATGCGCTTTCTTTAGTTGTCGTCAGTCATTCCAATTATTTTAGTTTTGCAAGGAGATATGCAGTTAAAGTGAAGGTAAAGACGCGTATTGTAGTGATGAGTTAGATAAGAGACTGTGCTGTATGCAGCTGATGAGGAGCAGCTTATCTGGCGGCGGGGAAAGAAAGTCAGCTCACGTTGAAGCTTTCTCTCTCTTTGTCACAGAGAAGGGTGCACACCTGACAGGATCAATAGCTCCTGGAAAAGGTGGTGCCTGAGTGCTAACATAATTACAGAGCAACCTTTCATTACCTCAGCTTTAGTAAGTATTAAGATTTGTATATCTCTCATAGCATTGAAATGTGTGTGGTTGTTGTTCGGTTCCATCGGTGAGAGGTACGTGTGTGTAATGATGGCTACCAGTTGCAGCTCAGATCAAAGGAAATGGGACTGATATCATCTAAAAGTGTGTTCAAGTGTTTTTGCCCAGTGTTATTTATAAGAATCTGACTGCTGGGTTATTTGTGTGTAGCTGCAGCTAGCAACATAGCTTAATAGCACTACACGTTGACTGTTAGGGAGACAGTTCAGACTGACTGGTCTCAGAACACCAAAGACAGCAAGAAAAGCTGTAGAGACAGGCTGGCTCTAAGAGATAAATTAGAGGGGAAAGGACCATGAAGAAAAAGATAAAAGATGAGTTTCAGAGAGACAGACAGTCAAAGGGAAGGCAGAGACAAAAACACCTCTCCATCCACTTCTCTGCTCCCCTCTTTCTCTCTTCGTCATTCTTTTTTTTCGCTTTCATTGCTGACAAATTGAGCTGTGCAGCAGGGATACGGAGACTGATGGCTTCCTTATCTCCACTTCATACACCTAAATAAAGCAGACAAAAGCCCTGTGGAAAAAAACACCCAATGCATTCCTTTTAGTTATGATTTATTAGATCCATTTGACCTGTGTGGTGAGTGTGGAGGAAAATAACACCTTATGTATGGATTGGCCTGCCTCCCAGCTGAAAACACACAGAGAAACAAACGCATCGTCAGTGGTGCAGCTCTGCAGAAATTGCTCAGATGATATATATTTTTTTGTTCATTTTTATCTTTTCAGAGGAAGGTGACCTGTTGATGTGTAATCTGTTGCTGGGGCGGCCATTGTTTCCACCACTGCAGCTTCTGGTCAATATGACATTTTAGGACACACAGAAAGGATTCAGGGCATGTTTGTGTATGTGTGCATTTCTTTGCCATTTTTTGTTTCAGCGTTTCAGGTGTTATTACTAAAATGTATATGTATCCCAATTTACAAAGTGAGTTAGACTGAAAAAGTGTAAGCATATATAAAATCATATAAACAGCTTATCCAAACACTGTGCTCATTACTTATTAATTAATGCATAGTAGTTTGTCTGATTCTGTCTACATGTTTGAATTAGTAGTGAGATGCATTAAAAAAAACTATTACAATGAAAGGTTTCTTATTAATCTTTAAAGTGTGAACTTGTGTGCCATGATAGAACAGGAACCTTTGACATAAGTATTAATAACTGAGTTAAATATTTTCTATTATATTATAGAATAAATAATTTTTATGTTCTATTAAAGGGCTACTTCAGCAAGTTAGTATTGACCTTCCATAATGTTGGGGAAGTCAAAAGAGACACATTTAATAAAAGAATGGTCAAAATTGAAGCAACAGAGGTCAACATAATAATGTATTCTCTTTTCATTAAACACCCAAAGACCAATGTAAATAACCCTGATGACACTAGAAGACCACCATGACTGGAAAACTGTAGAATTGGGGACCTTGACTTGAGATCATTTTTTGTTAATGTTTCGTGAAGACGGGGGGGTCCTGGGCTGAATTCTACTCTCTCATGTTGTAAAAATGTCACATCATAATATTGAGCATCTGCAAACTCAGTCAGTAGGCGACTCTGGAGTTGAGTGTTTTGTCTCCTAAAGATGCGATGAATAGGTGAAGCTGTAGCAGCACTGATGAGAGGCAGTGTGATAAATATGTCTTTGTGCTTTGCTCTGTGAGGTTTGTGTCTGGCACCAGGGATGTTTGTTATTCCCTCTGCATGAATGCAGGGTGGATAATGTCTCCATGGCTTCACCTCAGCTTTGAATGAAGGTGAGTGTTTAGTCAAATATATGCCTTTCTCCACCCCCCTCCCCCATAATGTGCTCAACTTTTGGGCAGTGCTGGCGGTGACCTGATGTAAATGCTTTATGTTCATGCATGAAGCCCAGAAAGCCACCAACCACCTTCATTTGTGTGTGTGTGTGTGTGTGTGTGTGTGTGTGTGTGTGTGTGTGTGTGCGTGTGCGTGTGTGTGTGTGCTTGCATACAATGCCTTGCCCGTGCTGTATTATTTGTTCAGAAACACAGGGATGCCATCAGCCCCATCTCATGTAACAACTGACAATGAACACTTAATAAATCAACCCCATGAAGATGAAAAGAAAAAAGCTTACCTGCACACAGTATACATGAACCTGTTGTCATGGTGAAAGGCTGTCACCTGTTGACAACAAGAGGTCCAGAGTTTCTGTAAGGCAACGTGTTGTTGGCAACCAAAGGCACTCACTTTATATTGTAGCCGGTTTGTAGCTACAGCCCGGATGTTTAGTGGTAATTAAATCCCCTTGACCTAATAAGAAATGAAACGTTGAAGTGCATAAATACATTTTCCATGAGTTCATGGGTACACTTTAAAAATAAAATAATAATCAAAACATCAGTATGGAACTGGAGAGCGATACAAAGACTTCACAATAAGAATGGTACGAGATTGAATTTATTAATCATACCATCAGGTGATGTGGTTCCAAAAGTATAGATTTCTATTACATTACTATTGACGACTGATGACACACATTTATCTTTTTCTGTTTAGGAACACTAGGTGCAGGGCTGCAGTTTCCACTGTCTTTGAGTTACATACTGAATTAGTGATGTTTCTTATGTCTCTTTGTGCACAGTTAGGAGTTGCTCTTGTTTTAGGAGACCTCTTTTGGTTATAGTTCTTTATTTGGTTTAAAAAGCACCTACAGGTCTTGTTTTCCTTTGTGGTTTTGCCACAATCCTTGCTGACAGCTGTAGTAATCTGCCATCTAGATAATCATAACAACAGGGTTTATCACACTTCAATGACCATTTCTTCTTTGTTTACAATGATAAAGTCAAATTCACGTTTTGTATTGTACATAATATGCTTTCTATTTCATCCTTACTGAGGCAGTGCTTAACACTACGTCTCGTGCATGCGCAGGTCGAGTATTTATAGCATTTAAGTCCCGTGTGACGTCGGATGACCACGGTCATGTATAAATTCCGGTGTCATCGACGAGATCATTTCTATTTCATCTTCTTGCTAGACGCAGGCTATTACTCGAAGTTCGTTGCTTATAGCCTCACATTGATTGGAGCTGCGGCTACTCGCTCTCCAGAGGCTGTTCGGACCCTCAAACCTCGGCCCTGTCATGTTCATCAGTGGTGAGATCGTTAACATAAACTGATAGTGAATACATTGTTTCCTATAGCATTAATCTGCCAAGCTAATTGACGGTTTGCTAACAACAGTGTATCTGCTCGGTGCTGATATTGACAGCATTCTGTATCAGTGAACAGAGTTCTGCTCTCCTCTCACTGTAGTGTTGTGCGCTGGCTCATGTCGTGTTTTCACAATTTTCCCTCGTTATGGCTAACGTGGTGGGACGCTAACAGGAGTTAGCTTCTACAGTATAAATTATTTTCCTGTTACTGTTTTTTTTATTAGTTAGTGGATTGCTCTCGCTCAAACTAACTGATGTCATCTAAACTGTGAGCCGTACAGTATTTCCTATAAATATTATTGTTCTCATAGTTAGCAGAGTGCTCTCGCTCACGCTAACCCACAACTGCACCAGTGAAGAGAGTGTCCTCGCTCCCCTCTCACTGCATATAGCCCACTGCTTCCTGGCCTGGTTTACTACAGTCAGCAGAGTGCTCTCGTTTAAGACTGACGTAGCAGCCCGCAGCAACTGGTGAGTTTTCTCTGCCGCTGTCGCTATGTTTAGCTCTCCTGGTTGTAACACCTGTGTGGCTCCTCTTTAACCAGAGGACAGCTATGACCTTTGCCCCTCTTGCCTTGGCCTCGAGCATCTGAGGAAGGGCCTCTCGGAGGACCTGTGCCTGAATTGCACCATCATGCCTCGTGCAGTGAGGGCTGCTAGGCTTGCCAAGGTGGAGCTGATGGGTGAAGCTGGCCTCCCCTTGTCTAAGCAGTTGACTCCAGTCGGGCTGCAGAGACTGCGGGTGGTCCGCCCAAGAAGAAGGCTAAGTCTGACAAGCTGTCTTAGAGGATGGACCTGCTAACTGCTGAGCCGGCCCAGATGAAGTCACTCCTAAGGGTTTCTGGGCAATATTTGTCAAAAATAAATATTTTTTTCATAAAGCAATCATATTTGTCCACTTTCATGTTGATAAGATTATTAGATACTTAAAATATGTTCCTTTAATGGAACATTTTGAACAGATAAAAAGATGTGTGATTCATTTGCGATTAACTAGGACAATTGTGCGATTAATCGTAAATTAAGTATTTTAATCTATTGAAGCCCTAATATACATACTGTATATACAGTATATATATATATATATATATACGTATATGTTTCTTCTGTCTTGTAATTTTTGTAAATCCGTCTCAGATTGCTTGCAAACTTTCTCTTTCAGCTGCTGTCTGTATCCTCAGTATGTCTTTGTTGTCTCATATACCCCGGAGCCCTCCGCCCCCCGCTCCACTCCCTCCCCTCTTCCTCCATCCCTCAATTCATGTAGATTCTCTCCTCGTCCTTCTCCTCCTCGTTTCTTTCTGGTGAAGGGGAGAAAGGGTATTGTTTGGATTGGTTCAAACCGTATATCTGAGAAAAGGCCAGGCTGACATTTTACACAGCTGTTACATTTTATTACAGTGTGTGTGTGTGTGTGTGTGTGTGTGTGTGTGTGTGTGT
>CALSBV010006670.1:962478-987648 GCA_943590825.1 Bovichtus diacanthus | reverse complement strand
TGTGTGTGTGTGTGTGTGTGTGTG
Organism: Bovichtus diacanthus; assembly: GCA_943590825.1. Taxonomy (NCBI): domain Eukaryota; kingdom Metazoa; phylum Chordata; class Actinopteri; order Perciformes; family Bovichtidae; genus Bovichtus; species Bovichtus diacanthus. Next base: position 987,624 of record CALSBV010006670.1, on the reverse strand, counting down.
TGTGTGTGTCTGTGTCTGTGTGTGTGTGTGTGTGTGTGTGTGAGGTCTGGAGGGACAAGCGTGCATAATGAAAGAGGATATGGAGAAGGACGAAAGATGAAGATATGGTTTATAGATTGAAACATCCCCTCTGCCTCCATCTGCACCTTCTTCACTTCCAAATCCTTGTTCTTTATTAACCTCATTGCTCTTTTTTCCCCATCATTCTTTGAGTTTCTGTGCATCTTTCCATAGTCATATCTTGCCTCGTGGAATATTGATTTGCATTGACACATGTATATTTCATGTCTGCTGGCAATTCATTCCCTTTACTCGTGCTTTCTCTTTTTTTTCTCACAAGAACAGATAGAAGCTCCCACATAGAGAGAAGTCACCAGTAATAGTTCCTGTGGGTCTGTGCTTTGACACACATTACTTCACTCATACTGCAGCTTACATTGAAGTATGTTTGATAAATGATGATGTTCTTATATTGTGTTAATTGAGACACTCATTTTGATTCATGTGAAACTGATGAGACTTCATTTGGATTTCAAGTTAACATTCATAATACCTTGTCAAAAACAATTTAGGAGGCCTCATTTTTCTGTTTGCTGCTTTTTTCATTAAGCTATATATCCATATTATATGGAAGCAATTACGGTGCACATGCACATGTCTACTGGGACACAACTCTGTGCAAAAATCATTGAGGAGACGGGATTAAGGTGTGTGTGTGCGTGTGTGTGTGTGCGTGTCTGTGTGTATATGTGTGTGTGTGTGTGTCCATACCTCACTGGATCTTCACTGTATTACCAAAAACAAAAGAGAAAACTTTTGTTTGCATCTGTGTTGCATGTACCTAAAGAGATCTCAAGTTAAACCTTTCGATCTTTTTCATCGTTCCATCTTAAATAAATCTGTCTGTTATATGAAAAAGAAATAATTCATATAACTTGTACACACGATCATCCCACTAAGAGCCTGACCTGGCGACAGCACACTATTATTAAGGTAGTATGGTATGAAATGTGTCTTCTCAATATGTTATTCAATCTTGCAATAAAAGTAATTCTACCAATCCAACAATGAGCTTCAGCCTAGTAACAGCTGGAACAGTGGACGGTCATCAAAGGGAAAACGCAACATTAAAAGAGGAAAAAGTAAATCAATTATTTCGTAACTATTCAGGGAAGGCAGGCCATAATTAAATCTGAAAAAGAAAAAGAAAAACTGACAACCAGAATTGAATATTGAAATAATTAATGGATATATGAGATGACAAGATGAAAAAGCAACATGAAAAAAAAGATGAGAGAAAGATAAAAAGGGGACATGTTCAAATTGAAAGCTTAGTTAGATTGAGACATCCCATCAGAGAGCAGATGCTGTATGTTGACTCATGTTACTTGTTCCTTCAGTGTTTTACATGTTGGAAATGAACATTGATTATTATGAAAGGGGTTCCTGTTCAACCTGTTGAGAACCAATGTGCAGTTCCTTGTTTGGGTTCAGCACAGTGTAGGGTTGAGTGCTCGCACACTTGCGTAGAACACATGTGGGAATACAGGGACACATGTCCTGTAATGTAACTAAGTAATGTCATTTATGCTTTTTGAGTAACCGCGGAGGGTTACATTCCAGAGCTGAAGCCTAATGCTGCGTCATGGGCGAAGTGCTGTTTTGTCCGTTGATCGGTCCCTTCATCTCACAAACACCTATGTTTATTTGCAGAGCACAATCTCAAAAAGAAAGCATTTCAAAGTGCATTACAGAGGGATAAAACAATAAGAGATAAGAGATAAAGGCAGAGGGCGAGATACTACTCACCAGTTGGCCATGAGTATGTTAGGTTAATATCCCCCTCACCAAACATGTCGTCTCTTTTAATGCGTAGTGTGAGGAACACCGTGACATTTGATGTGAATATTCATGTTGCTCACAAGAAGGATCCTGACCTCTCCTCTGTGTGGATGCTAATGAGCAGGCAAACAGCGCACGCATCGAAAGAATGACATTAAAAACATCAAAAATGTTTTCAGCTTGGATGTTAGACTTTTGCACATGCGCTTTGGTGTTAATAAAGTGAAACTCAATGCTGCTGTGGACATGGAGATGAAAAGCATGAGATCTGTGTCACACGAGATGAAACCAGAATTGGGACACTTTGAGCTGCAGTTTGAATGGAACAATCTGTCAGCAACACTATAATGGTTGGTCCTATTCATTCCACTATGAGGTCCTTGAATAGTTTGCAGTCACTCGCCTTACATGCTCTGATCCTCATACAGATTTATACATCAGGGCCTTTATTAGGTTTGTATTGTTTTATTTATTTGGACTTTAGACCCTGCATGCAAAGAAAATATCAGCGATGGGGCACAGTTAGAAAACTGTGATGATAGGACGCTGTAAATGGAAGTTAACAGGCGGTGTAGGCATCACACCACATTCTGAATGGGAGAACATTCCAACTCTGTGGGGATGGGAAGACACCATTTATGAGAAAGAAATGCAGTGATTTCTCCAGACAGAACAAAGCATAAAAAGCCTTTCTTTGTATGTGAATATGGAAATGGGGCAGCACAGTGCAAGGGTCCTCTGAGACACTTTAATTATGAATAGAAAATGAGAGAGACAGAGCAGAGAGGATGATTTTTTTTTTGTCTTTTCCCCTCACTGATGTCTGTGACAACGACACTAGGACATGTTTTTGTAGGAAATGAAAGTGATAAGCTTTGGTAGGTCTGATGGAAATACAACGAGGACTGGTGTCATCATTCCCAGTGTGCAGAGCACCCACTGAGTGGCTTCAGGCTTGATTTAAAAGAAGTAACTATTTGAGATAAAATCAGTGTATTTCACACACCAAATGTAATATTATTTAGCTTACATTTGAAATAGTTTTGTCCCTAACAGAAGAAGATTGAAATGATTCAGCCTTCTCTCAGGTAAATGTCCCCACAGTGTTTCCTGACAGGTGAGAAAACTGTTGAACTGGATTTAAAATTAGTTTTCCAGTTAAGAAAAGCATGATTGACTCTTGATCAATATTGAACCACAACGGTGCAATTGGGCTCTAAATAGTTAATTTTAGCTAAATATTTTATAGAGTGCTTTCTACAACCTAAAAGCATGATGCACCATCCACAAGCTGCCAAGCTAATTTAAAACAGCAGTGTATATATAATATCTGTCATTTATCAAATACAGTTCTATTTACAGTTTCAAAGTGTGGTACACCTGTTGGGAGTAATGTATGTTGACAGGGTGTGAAATGTGGTATAATATCATTCAAGAGCTAATTAAATGAATGAGTCATGTTGTATGTGTTGCAGAAACATGCAGCAGTTTATTTATTTTTTGTTTAAAGTAAGTGTCATGGTCGTGGCTTTTAGTTTTTCTCTTCTACTTTGTAAGAACACTCGCCTTGTGTCATGTCTCTTTACTTCGTGTCTTTGTGTGTGTCTTTATATGTATATATATATATATATACGCATATATATATATATATATATATATATACATATATATGTGTATATATATATATGTATATATATATATCTATATATATATATATATATATACAAATCTATATATATATACCTGTGTGTCTCATTGTTCCTTGTTCGTCTATGGTTCCTTCGTTCCTTCTCTGTTTATCCTGCATTGATCCTGGTTTGTCCTATTTCTTGTTCCCTGAGCCTGCTCCCTCAGTTTTTGTTTTGTGTCTGTGTTTTTCAGCTTTATTACTACCTGTCCGCCTGTGTGTACTGTGACTGGGTCCTCTTTTTAAACTGCACCATGACACTGATACATAATTGCAGTACTTGAGTAAAAGTAATTTGTTACTTCCACACACTTCGACGTTCACAAAAATACTTCCACAAATACCACAAATACGTCCAGATACATCCACCAAATAGAAACTGCAGGAGTATAAAATTGTGAAAACAATCTCTTTTAGCGATGATTACACCCCTCTATTAAAACATTAAAATGGTGTTGCAGTTCCATAGTTTTGCTCCTTTAACACAGAAAACTGATTGTCCTCATGAGGTTTTAGGTACAGTTAGCATGTTCTGGCGACTCTGCTGGTGTATTGTAACACATTCTTTATGTGTTTTTCTCTTGATGTGACAAAGGTGCCACCTCATTGTTTTTTCCTCCATTTTTATTATCTGGTTATACGGTGGTATAGTTGATTGTGAGGCTTATGATCAGGTAGTGATGCAGTACAAGGGCGTAGGTTTCGTTTTAAACATGGGGTCTGGGGGGGATACATGCACAATGGAATCTAGTGTCTTTATTTATGTAAACGGACAGACTAGATTTCCGAATTTTGGTTTATTTTCTCGTTAATTTGCAGCTGTATAAGAGCAGCTTCTGTGATCAAATATTTTGCTGGGGACAATTCAATAGTTGCTGGATATTGGTAAGGGCATGCCTACTACATTCTGCGCCCTTGATGCAGGATGAATGTTGTGAGCACCATGCCAAGTGGAGCTGGGCTGTGTGCACGTCAGAAACCTCCTGATGAGTCTGAAGCAGTTGAGATTTGATTTAACTTTTTTGCAGATATTAAACACTTGTTAATCAAATCATGTAATCTTATTGAATGGGTGTAAGGTCCTTAGATTGACTGAACGCTAATTACTTGAGTAAATGAAGGACGTCAGTTAACATGAATCGATTGTCTTCCTTTAATTAATGTGGGTTGATTAAATGCCACTTCAACTTGCCACTCTAATGCCATAGTTTTTAAGAATCCATTGAAGTTTTTTTAATATATATTTTTATGAAACTTTTAGCAACTTTCAAAGAATCTGTCTTCAGTAGGAACCAAACAAAGACAATCCCAGAACATGTCTGCATTATTACTGAACAGGAACGAAATGCTGCATGTATGCTGGGATTTCATGAATATTTCAGGTCGTTTCCATCAAATGCTTTTTATTTTTGTTTCAACCATGTAAAACACTTTGTTTTGAAAGGTGTTGTATGAATAAAGTCTTAGTATTATTATTATTATTATTATTATAATAATAATGATTATCATTAAAGAAAGGAGGGGGAACGTTTTCTTCTTCTTCAGAGGTCTGATAGTTGGTCAGTGTGACGCCTTTGTGTTTCATCTTTGTGTTTGAATAGTAAGTCATTATTAGAACAACCTGGATACAGGAGAGGAGAACAGATGTGCAAACAAACATTAAAGTCTTCTGTTGCTCTGATTGGGGTTGGACATGAAATATTCACCAATAGGTGTGGATGGCGTGGCACTCGACACTCATCGCTGCACATCTTTGTTTCCTTCCCCAACACACCAGCACTTCCCTATTTAATGGAAGAAAGGCACTAGATGAGCCAGATGGCCACAGCTCCCAAACACACCAACCCACATGAAATATTCAGCCAGGTTCTGCAATCTTTATGATTGTCTTAAAATAGGGAAGAAAATAAACAAACACCTGTTTATGTTCAGCTGCCCTCTCCCAAAACCCCTGTCCTCCTGCAAGTGCATACTCTTTTTTCCACATTTTCCAACTATCTAAAGTATATGGATATACATTCATATTTCTCTCTAGTGTCTCCGCTTAGAAAGAGAGGACTGCCAGGTTGTTTGTCTTTACTTAGTTTTGGGTTTCTTTGGTTAAACTCTTTCTGGCCTGTGATCACGCTGCCATCTGAGTGTATGATATACCTGTGTGGGGAGGTCCAAAATTAGCAATATAGAAATTATGATATAGTATATAAGTATATATTTTTTTTCTCTTCTTCTAATTTATTTTCAGATCAGAAATGTAAGTAAATAAGTACAAATCAAATCAAGTTTATTTATAAAGCCCAATATCACAAACTACACATTAGTCTCAGTGGGCTTTACAGACTGTACAGGATACGACCCCCTCTGTCCTTAGACCCTTGCATCACACAAGGAAAAACTCCCTAAAAGAAACAAAACAATTAAAGAGGAAACATGTTCTAAACCTCAGGGAGAGACTGAGGAGGATCCTCTCCCAGGACGGACAGACTGTAATAGATGACGTGTGTGCAGAATAAACAACATAGTAAATATACAACAAGCACAAGTACATTCTGCTCTCACCAAGAAAAGATGTTACAGCTAAATAAAAGATTAAAGATGAATAATTAATTAAAGAATCATGGCGAATGGGATGATTTCCTAAGAGGAAGTATCTAAAAGAATGTTTGGCTGTTTGTTGGTGGCTACATCAATAGCTCATTGTCATGTGAAAGTAGCCAACAATTGCCAAGATCAGATCAGTTCTGGTTGGAAGAAGCCATACAAGTGATGGAAATATAGCTGAAACATTCAGCTTCTCACACTCTATGTAGTAGTGGCACAGATGTAACATTAAAAAAAAAGAAATGAACCTATATGCAAACATACTATGCATATAGTATGCATACTATGTCTGGTATGACACAAATAACAGTATCCACTTTTCTATAATTAATTATATATATATATATATATATATATATATATATATATTATATAACGTCCAAATGAACTTGTCTGGGACATGACAGGTGGGCTTGATGGAGGGGACCACTGACACCATACAACAAATAGTCCACTGATTTACTAATAGAATAAAACTGATGTATCTGTAGAAAGATTAGTATTATACGTATCACATTTATTTGATTTGATTTACCAGTAAATATCTCAGTTAATTGTGATGATTTTTGACATGTTTTGTTAAATATGGTGTTCATGACTACCTTGTTATATTCAAAGTGTGTCTTGTCTTCAAAAGGTTCTCTGTCTTTTAATCAGGGTTGTCTTTTATTGTCTTTTATTTTGGCCCATGCATTTAATAAAAAAATAAACTTATTGCAAATGAGTCATGGAAGCAGTGCATACGACCCTACAATAACATCAACAGTGGTGTTCCATCATCCATGCATCCTCCCTTCTCTGGTGTCCCCTCCTCTCCTCTGTCAAACATCTTTATAAGTATTCAGTGAAACACAGTTGGCATGTTCACCGAGTGTTGGAGCATGTCGTGGTGAAAGTTCGGCATCTTGTCAGCGTGCGCGTGTGTGCGCGTGTTCGGCCTTAATAACTCTACCTTATTCCTCAGAGAGTTATCTGTTCAGAATCAGTGGGGACTGAGATCTCTCTCTCTTCCCTCGGGGAGGCTTTTTTCCCCAAAGATTCGCTCTTCTCCCCAAGATTGCAATGATGAACAACAACACATTGTCGAAAGTAAAAAGTAGGCCACAAGCATGTACAATCAGTCCTGCTTCCAGTCTACTTTTGTTGAGGAGAAATGTGAGGCAGGAGATGGAACTGTGGAATGCTGCAGTTACAATGGGGATTGTTGTGTCTTTGATAGGATAAAAACAAAAACATGTCTTGAACTGTGTATTGAACGACCTGCTTTCTTGCAATATCAGGTAAAACATTTTAAATGTAGTCTGATGTCTTCTTTAAAAGACTTCTCTTTTACTTTTATCTTTAAGGTTCAATATGTCATTTTGAGCCACCTGCTCCAAAGATATAGGGTGCAGTATTTCACCTCTAAACTGCGTCCATACAATCTCCAATGTTCATATTTCAGTTGTAGTAGTTTGGCATATTTATTGTATTATAATTGATTCTTCACATTGTGTATTGCATTCACTCCTGTGTAATACCTGTCAGTCAGTCAGCAAGGCAAGAATACCAAATATTAACCAAACTGCTGAAACTCTGAGAGCCCCACATGAAGTCTGATAATCTTCACGTAGGGCTGATCCATCTGTGTTTACTGGGCACTGATGTTAACGGTACGTTAGTTTAAATTTAAATTCAAAATGTAATCCAATAAAGAAACTATAAAACAGACATGGCTGTAATATTTACAAGAGAGTCAGACAGCTGCACTTCTTCTCCCTCTGTAATGAGGCAGACTGGAGCTACACTGACTCACTATCACCTCTAGAGGAACAAGTGGTATTACAGGGTGGACATCTTTAACATCAACACTGTTACCTCTTCACACTCTGTTCATAATGTTGTTTTAATGTTTTAAGTTTAAATTCTGGCATATCTTACACATTGAACCTTTAACAACAGAATTGCGAGTGACACTACAAGTAGGAACAGCAGATTTTGGGACATCGAAGACGAGGGCGCAGGCCTGGTTAGAAGTGGGTAAAGGGGGCCACAATGAAGTTAGGGGTTTTACAAAATATAAAAACTAGAATACACTGAACATTTTCAAATTAAAATGGAATTATGGAGTTAAAGAGATTGTTTGGATTGTTTGAAGTGTGTTGTATGAGGTATTTCTCCATAGTCTACAGTAGATGTCAGTTTGGAGAAACAGACATGAAGCTCAGCAATGTATTGCTGTGGACGTATTTTAGCCAAAAAATAAAAAAATTCTATCAATATACAGTATAGTGACGTCAAGGCAAATCAGTGAAAATAGCATGCTGCTAACTTCAGTAGATATCTCTGCAACACAACGCAGGTATATATAGCATACACTTAAACTGATTTTGATTTTTTAAGTGGCTCAAATACATTTTCCTGCTGCCCCTGTCCACAGCAGTACATTGCTTTGCTCCCGTGCCGTAACTCTGTTTCTCCAAACTGTAAGCGTGCTGACTATGGATAAGTACCTTATATAACCTCACTTCAAAACATCCGAACCATCCCTTTAAAAGTGTATTCAGGTGCCTAGCTATAATTACAATGAGACAGAATGGGCCTGTGTAGATTTGATGCATTATAACTCATAAACTGCACATGTTATCATAACAAGCATATATTCATTTACATACGGGAAATGTAAATCTACATGCTGAGCCATTTAAAATGTGTATGGAGTCTGTACTGTGATATAACAAACAATGGATGTCTATGGGAAAAGATATATCTACAAAGCATTGTGTGTGTGTAGAATGAGATGTAAATCAAAAGTGGCTTAAAAAATCCTGTTTTAAGGGGTATTAAGTATGCAAATAATGCAGTTTATGGTGACTTAACATTGCTGTGAGTGCACAGTAACAATATAATTTATCTTATCTCATCTATGTGGCATAATAATCCCATTTCAAGGTCCACTTACTAGCTTTTTCTGAGATTTAGACCACATCATACAGTCTATATCTGTGAATTGAAAAGACTCAGGAGTCATCACAGGTGTGGAATGTTGGTCATTTTATAACAGGTGGTTGTATACCTAAATCATGCTGTGTCTGTTTTCAGTCATATCTTCCAACAATTTGTTTTCTTGTTCTAACCTCCTCTAATATTGAACATGTTTTTCCCAAAGTGTGTGAGTGTGCTGGTGACCTTCTAATGCAGAGCCCCAGGGCAGGGTAACAGCCATCCTCTGACCTTAGCAGAGTTTGGAGAGATTCAGTCCCCTGGCTGTGGACCATCAGAGAAAGGGGCTAAGGGGGTTGGGGGGTGGGGGGTTGGTGAGAGGGCGTGTGTCTGCTCGATCGTTGATCCCGATGGCCATTTTGTCCGAATATGAATAGAGAAATGTAACCAAACTGAGCTCAGTGCCATCACTAGACTGGCCGGTGGTTAAGGTCAGACAGTATTTAGTTGAAGGCCAGTTCAAAACTTAAACTGAAGGAAACAATGCTGATGAACTAAACGTTCTGGCATGTTTACTTGTGGTCACACATGCATTTAATGGACAGCGAGGTATTTTGCAATTGAGAGTGAAAAAAAATGGCTGTGCCGTGACAACATTGGAGGCCAGAAGTGCAGCATGCTTGAAAGTTTTATCGAATAGAAAGACATTTGCTCTGTATGCTTGAAACAAAGTGTGGAAGTGTCAGATCGTCTAACAGTGTCTGAAACTCACTTTCCAAAGGGGGTGTCAAGGGTCTGCATCTCAACATTTTCTTTTTAAAACAGACTGATTGACAATTATGCCCACCTCATGCAGTCATTGGCCAGGAGTGTGGAGTTACTTAGACAGGGTTTGAACTTCTCTCTCAAGCTGTATTTTTATTCTTCACACATCTGCTTCTGTTGTTTTTCATTCAAACAATGACAAATGACTGCAACACCATGAACGTCTTTGAGGAGAGAGCGTCTGAAAGTGTGCTTTGTTCTTTTGGAGAGATCAGGGAGGCATTGGGATGCAGCCAGAAGGAGGCTTTCATTACTTTTTACATCGCCTTCATGTTGAGAGATAGAAATACTTTTACTTCTGTGTCTTTTCAAGTGAAAGCAAAGCAAATTTTATAGACATTGCTATTATATAAAAGCATAGCGATACGTGAGGACTTGAACTTGTGCAGATTTTGTTCAATGTTCAGAAAGAGGAAAAAATGCAGGTGCATGCTTTAACCTAAAAAAAAAAACCCTTTGTGCTTATTCTGAAGCGATATGATTCTGCCAGATGAACGTACAGACACAAGAGGACAAGAAATAATTCCTTATGACTTTTGCTTCAATTTTGAGTGCTGAGAGCAGTAATGTACATATTATTAAAATAATATGATGAAACGTGTTTTATCAAATTATTATATGATGTGTAATATAATGAGTGCAGTAATGCAAGACTTTCATCCCTTCAGGCCGCTCTAAGGACCGGTACCGTAACAGCACCAATAGACGTGCATTAAAAATCCACTGCAATACTGTTTTGCTAAACATTATTCTTATATAAAACGTTTTATATAATAATTCCGTTCATGTCATCTCCCGGGTAAAAAAGTAAAAGTAAAAACTACTTTTTATTATAACTTGAGTTTTATTTTCATAGCTCTAACCTGTTGTCTCTGTTTGATACCACTGCACTCATCCACACACCACACTGCATCTACGTGGGACATTTTTATGCCTTCAAAAAGATGCGATCCATTTTTGTTTGAAGAAAAAGCAGATAATTCAGTTAAAGTACATCTTTGATTAGCTGTCTCTATTTTTGTTATGCTTTACACTTTTTTACAAATGTATGAATAGTACTTTGAGTTTAATGTTTTTAGGGGATTTGGGAGGAAAAGTGCAGATTTGGAGACTCTGCTGGGTGCAAACAAAATCAGGTTATCTATCTGTTTATCTTTAAAAGTGGATAAGAAAATTAAGAAAGTTATTTTGTCCTACACCTTATAATCTGTCTGCATTTTAGGAACTTTTGAATACATTGTAATGTACTACATTGTATTATATCATAGTTTGCAAAATAACACTATTCTCACTTACCTCCTCCATGTTACCTGTGCCTGCCCTTTTGTCTCACATGAGATTATTTGCTAAACTATTGCATGCTGCATATTTGTCCATATTTGAACAGCAGCCTCTACATGATTACATGGTGGATGGCTGGAGGTGTATGTAGGTTGTTGCCTTCCAAAGCTTAAAGATGATCCTTTCTAATTTGCCTCCACGCCTCCTCTGCTGCCATCTGTATCCTCACCTTTCCTCTTGTCTAATTACAACAAAGTTATCATGCCATAAGTATGTATTTGCATGTAGTTAAAACAACATCCATAGATATACAGGTCTGGAACCAGCTACTCATTTTCACTAAGAGAAGTGTTGGCTACACTGGATCATAGTTTTGCAGAGATTGCAAATTTCTTGCGATGAATTGAGAGACAGCTGGAGGCTCACGTCTGTTGTTAACTTCTTTTTGTAGACCCCGCTCAACCCAGCGTCACGTCACTGTTATGTAACCCATGTTTCGTCTACCAAACCAGCGGGGATCCTTGTTCCTTTAACCCAGATGTGGACCGTCGTGCGTTCTTGTTAAATGCGTTCAAGTTTCGCCATTGCGCTGGAAATAATGTTGATTGGTGCCAATTTTATGCACATCATGAGATTGCAATTATAAATTGTCCAAATCAATTCATTATTGAGGGGGTGGCAATTTGATACTTTCTGAATATTGAAGGGTCTCAAAGTGTATTGTGATTACGCTCCAGTTGTATTCTATAGTATTATGGTTCTTCTGTGCTGTGGGGCTACACACATGTAACTTATTACACCTTTGAAGTGAGTCCACCTTGTTATATTTTAAGTTCTGTCTGTGCAGGAGCATCATAAACCATCATTATCTGAGCTGCTTTGCTCTTCATGAAATTGTTCGAGGGGGACTTTGAGTGACTCTTCTCTCTCTCTGATTCAACAGCCCGTCAGTGTGCCCACTCACAAGGTGGATTAACTAACAAATGTGTAACTAGCAGGGTGTCTGCATGTAGTTTGTGTTTGAATCACTGGCCCCTCCAGGGGATGGGAGCTTTGCCTGGCGCTGGACACGGCAGACTGAAGAGCATGGCAGGAGGCAAAACACTGATTTTTAATTGATACATTAAACAGTCCAACAGATTGCACAACCTCAGGCCATGAACAAAACAGCATGCACAACTCCAAGCCCCAGGCAAGCAGAGAGGCACTATCTCTCTGTCATCTCCCTGTCCTTATTCTTAGACTTTCCCTCTATTCCTCAGGGAAGCACGTTTGTTGTGTTGTCTGGTTCAGCTGTTGAAAAACAGTGCACACAGACCTGCACAGTTTGTGGGGGAGCTGCTGCTTCTCGCAGGCACAGCTGCAGCACGAGTGGCATCTATAGTCCCTGTTTTATGGTAATTGATTGTCTTTTATTTGTCTTCCTAAAGTCAGCCAGCGGACTGTGCGTGTGTGTGTGAGTGTTTATTTGTGCGTGTGCATGTGTGCGCGTGTGTGAGTGTGATCAATACCATCTGCAGCTACCACTCCAACTAATGTGCTTTAAATAGGATAGTGCTTGTTGTTTGGCAGGACTAATTAAAATGATTTATGCTAGCCTAGCATGACATCAGTGGAAGGCACAGTACAGCCCACAAGATAAAAAGCCAAATGAAATAATCTATTTGTCAGACCACTGTGTGAAGCTCAGCGAGTTGTGTTAAAGTCAGCCTATCAATAATATCAAAATACAAGTGTACACCTTTAGCATTTGAGGCTGTTTGCATGCATCTGTTACATAGTGTGACTATTATAGATAAAGTCAAATTGTCTCTAATATGAGATTAGGTCTATTTGAAATCAGGGGCACAAAATAACCAGAAGTCTAAAAAGCTGGTTCTAAGGAAAATGTCAAGTTCTTTTCAGAATGTGCAGCTTGCCCACTTGAAAGAGATGGAAGTATCTACCCAAAGATTGTTAACTGGATTCCACACAAAGCCCAAACTGCTTTTCCTTTTTTGCAGGTTCAGCAATTAGTTTTAGACGGTTCCATTTTCCATCAATCAGTTAGATAAGGCATTAGCATTTGATGTTTAGGCATTAGATGAAAAACCTTTGAATAGACAAAAAACAGAAAAGAGAATTCATATATAAACGCTATTTCAACTAAATGTAAATAGCAAAATACTCACATCACTAATGATCAAATATTCCATTTCATCAAGCATTAGCACCTTAATTCATTCATTTACAAATGCACTAACGCTAAATGAAAAATAAAGTTAATGCACAGCAGCTGCCATAATCTTAACAGGTAAGTACGTACTTTAATGGCCTTTTAACTTTAAGTACTTTTAACATTATTTTTAATTAAAGTAATACAATTATGCAGTCATTTTTAAATGACCACAAACAATATAAGAAAATAAACAAGCCATTCTGTAAACATGTACAACAAAGGGCTCAATTTCAGCGTCTTACCGGCTGCCTCTCTGGTCTTGGTAGATAATTCCGCTCTACACAGCTTTGAATTTTGGCACTGACAAGAAAACTGCACCCTCTATCAGCGCTGCTCTCTGACACCAAGTGGTACTCTTTTATATGGGCAAGACTCAGGCAGATTGGTTCCATCCGGTTCGTCGTATTAGTATCTAAAAAGCTTTAATTTGACTTGACAGAAAATGTCTGCATATTTTTGCATAAGGTGCAGATTCAGTCATTCATCATTTATCAGGAGAGTCCGCTTTGGTCCGCTTTGGTCCTTTAGACTCAAATGTTGTCATCTGCCATGTCCGCGCGGACTGTGTAGGCTCCTGTTTCCTTCCACACTCTAGTCCAGTTGATGATGTATGCACCTCTAGCTGTTTTGACAAGAACAATAGGAGAAGATTATAAAAGGAATGATTGTTTTGAAGAGAGGTTGTGTGAGGAGATTTGCCGTTCTGGCCGTTTCCAACATGAATATAATTTGTCTTTAAAGGAATGCAAAGACAGCTAAAGACCTTCTGGCAAACAAGTTGTGTCTTCACCATATTCATCAGTGTATGGAATGTGCTCAAACTCGAAAATTCCATCGAACTGTGGTCGCAAGTAACTAAGGACATTCACTGATGTACTCGAGTACTCATGTACATGAGTACAATTTGGAGGTATTGTACTTTACTTGAAGAATTCTAGGTTTTACTCCACTACATTTATTCAAACAGTTTACTGACAAGTTACTTTGTATATTCAGATAAACCGGAGAGTAAAAAAGTAAGAGACAAGGGGCGGGAAGTCCACCTAAAATAACAATAAAAGTTAGGGGAACAAAAGTGGAAATTGTACCCTTTCCTAGTATGGGAGAGTGGTATTTATTTATTAGTATTTGTATTTACTAACAGCCAAAGGTTTGATATCAGCTCTCACATAATTGGCATTCATTAGCTACAGCTGTGTGCTGCCACTGAGGTTTCAATTTAACGAGCAAAAACAAAGGTCAGCACCAGCTAAAACTTAGAAGTGTGCTAATGTTACATGCATGTTTCCTATGCTACTAAAGGAGTGAGGAGAGACAAAAGGTTTGCTTAAACATTTATTAGTGTTCGGAATTTCATGGAGTGCTCATGTCTATCACACATAGCTAAAATTACAAAGACTGAAACAAAACCAATTAGCTATGTCATTATTATTGCAATCGCTGACATGTGTGTAATTGGGCAGTGTAACCCTGAAATAATCCCAATAAAATGTTGGTTCAGAGTAGAGGAAACAAAGTGTGGATGTGCTCCTGAGATGATTGTCAGTCATTAAAGACTATGCATCCTGCTTTCAAAGACATCAAAGCAGGTAGTTAAAGTGAATGTGAGCAGGATGAACACAGTGGGTACCACTTTATATTGCTCAGCTATCAAAGTATCAACATTACCAAAATTGCTTTAAATCCCAATGGGTTAAAACGAAATACATGTTTTTTTTTAATCTTTTTTGAAACAAAAGGAATAAAAGCAGACAATGTGCCTTTTAACTGTGTCTTTGATTAAGGTATTGTTGCAACATAGTTACACCATTTTAACAAAGAGCAACTCTTATTCCTCTTATTTCATGGATAGTCATATGACAAAACAAATGCGCGGAATTTTTATTGTAGCCATGTTTACACAAAGCCCTCCTCCGTTCACACTTTGGACAATCAGACCACATTGCCCTTCTTCTGCCTACTTACTCCTATCTGATTATAAGTGTGGACAGACAAAGCTACAGCTGCTTTACATGACTGCTTTGAGTGCACAGACTGGTAAATGTTCAGAGATGCCCCAACCCAGAAGAACCACAACAATCTTAAAGAATATACATCATCAGTGACATACATCATACATACATTATCATCCTCAATCTACCATGCATCAGTGATATTGGGGAGAAGAGGTGCTTTATCCATTTAATATATTTGTTCGTACACGTTCTGTGTGTGTAGCATGAGGGGGCTACAAAAGTATTTTATTGTGCAATCCTGTGTCATGACAATAAAGCTGAACCTTGAATTATTTGAACTGAATTATTTACAGCATTTGTGGAATATACATGAAACACTGAAGAAAGGTCGTACGGTAAGCGTGTGTTATCCTACGTTTCTGTGTTGCTGGTAATGTACTTTAGCTGCTCTAGCTTGACTCAGTCAATGTTGTTATATTCCTGTTCACAGCGGCTAACTACCTGTCATACTGTATATCTACACCGACTCTAGTACTTCTCCAGCACTCCTAACTCTCTCCTTATCCTTCTTCTCATAGCAACTCTCTCACAAAATCCACAGTTGCTTACAGTCCTTTCGGCTCTGCTAATATTAGCTATTGTAGCTTGGCAGCAAGTGATGCCATCTCTTTCTCCTCTTCTGATCGCTGTGTTTCATATTTAGCTATTCCTCTGCCTCCTTTAGGGATAATGGTACATGTATTAAATGTGGTTTATAAGCAGGGCTGGAGGCGAGTTTTAGAGGGCTAGAAACACCATGGAAAGTCAGTGTTTAGCTATTGTAGCTTTAAGCAAGCCCCCTATAGCTGGTGCGGGCCATCCAGAGCTATCTCCTGTTAGCTTTCCCTTGGCGGGTCCCGAGCAGCCGGGAGACTGGGTGACTGTCCGAAAGAAGTGTAAGCAGAAGCCCACGACTCACCACCAACCGCTTACTGTTTCTAACAAGTTCTCCCCACTCTGGTTATCAGTAGCTCTATATTGAGATACGTGAGGTTTGAGACACCAGAGACCAGTCACGTGCATTCCTGGAACCAGAGCGGGCGACATAGAAGCACATTTAAAAATGCTGACTAAGGCTAAATGTAAATACAGTAATAGTGTTATTCACGTCGACAGTAATGATCGACAATCGGAGTGCACTAAAATTAACGTGGAGTCGGTGTATACATATGCAGAGACAATGTTGGACTTGACGACATGTTTAGCCACATGTCATTATTCCGACGCTGGCTGTCATGCTGGTGTCCAGATAATGATAATTGGCAGACTTTCTGGGGAACTCCTGGTCTGATTAGGAGAGATGGCATTCATCCTACTTTGGAAGGAGAGGATTACATTACATTACATTACAGGTCATTTATCAGACACTCTTATCCAGAGCAATTTAAATTGAACTAACTACAGGGACAGTCCCTCTGGAGCAACTCAGGGTTAAGTGCTTTGCTCAGGAGGACAATGGTGGGAGCCTGGTATTGAACTCACAACCTTCTGACTACTAGACTACCACCACCATAGGATCTCATATCTAGTAATATTACAAAGTTTATTAGTGGACCTAATCCATGACAATCTGGAGTTGAGGCCAGGAGTCAGAGTTGCAGTCTTACACACTTCTCTGTGCTTCCATCCGGGCAGTCACCCACTCAAATCCCCAGAGTGACTGTGTCTGCCCCACAACCACTTAAATTAATTAAATCAATAGCAAACAGAAGAGGAGTTCTACATAAAAACCTAATAAAAATTAACACCACCACTGCAAAAGTGCAACTACATAGAAAAATTAAATGTGGACTCTTAAACATCAGGTCTTTGTCATCTAAAGCTGGATTAGTAAATTATTTAATATCAGATAATCAGATACATTTATTTTAGCTCACTGAAACCTGGATGAGACATGAAGAATATGTCGGTCTAAATGAATCCACTCCGCCTCGTCATATTAATACTCACGTTCCTCGAGGCCGAGGAGCTGCAGCCATATTCGACTCAAGCCTATTAATCAATCCTAAACCTAAAGTAATTATTGTAGGTGACTTTAATATTCATGCAGACGTTGATAATGATGTTGGTAATGACTGCGTTTATCTCATTATTAGATTCCATTGGGTTCAGTCAGAATGTACATGAACCTGTTTGAACACTGTTTAAACTCTGGACCTTGTTCTGGCATATGGTGTTGAAATGTAACATTTATTAGTCCGTCCACATAATCCTCTTTTATCAGACCATTTTGTTTATAACTTTTGAAGTCCTGGACTACAAGCCATTAAGAAAGATATCCTACTCTTGATGTCTATCTGATAGTGCTGTAGCTAAATTTAAAGGAAGTGATTCCATCGGCACTTAATTCATCATCATGTCTCAATGTCAATGTAATGGAGGACTCCTGTGCTGACTTTAGTCCCTCCCAAAAACAACAAAAGTCGAGAAAACTCTTGGCAATTATTGGCACCCATGAAATTTAAATACATCATGTAGAATATCTCCTGAAAAAAGTGAATCAAGTGAAACAGCTTTGGTCTATACACACTGATATTTGGTACAGAACAGCAAATTATGAAACAATAACAATTTTATAAAACAATAGGACAAAAAAAACTATAAAAAAAACTGAAAGATTGCCATGACACTGGTATTGGCACCCTTCAAATCATTTTGAAAGAAATTATTACATTTCATTACACATGATTTGATTATTCATTCAATTAGAAATTACACTCACCTGTGATAAATTGTCAGTGCCCACATGGCTTGAATTAACCAATGAATGATGACTTTAATTCTTAAAAAAGCCACTTGTTATTCTCTGTTCCTTTTTCACAATGGTGAAGACAAGGGAGCTGTCTGAGAGCATCAGAAGTGCTAATATCACCAAACACACAACCTCTAAAGGGTACAAGGCCATCTCCAAAGACCTTGGTATCCCTGTTTCAACAGTGCGCAACGTAATTAAGAAGTTTGCTAAGCATGGAACTGTTAAAACCTCCCTGGATTTGAGGGTAAGAGGGAAATCAATGAGAGAAGTCTTCGAAGGTTGGTGCAAACTGTGGAAAAAACACCACGTAAAACGTCCAAAGAGCTGAAGGCTGACCTGGAACAATCTGGAGTCATGGTTTCAACGCGTACCATACGCCACACACTAAACCAAGAAGGGCTTTATGGGTGAAGGCCAAGAAGGACCCCACTGCTGAAAAAAAGACTGATCTTTGCCAAAGAGTACCTGGACAAATCACAATCCTTCTGGACAAATGTTCTGTCAACAGACAAAACCAAAATAGGGCTTTTTGGCAATGCACACCAGCGATTTGTTTATAGACGACAAAATTAAGCTTATCAGGTAAAGAACACCCTACCTACAGTTAAGCATGGTGGAGGATCCATAATGTTGTGGGGCTGCTTTGCTGCCTCTGGTACTGGAGGCCTTGACCGTATTGAAGGAATCATGAAATCAGAGGATTACCAAGGAATTTTAAAGCGAAATGTGCTACCCAGTGTAAGAAAACTAGATTTGGGTCGAAGATCATGGGTTCTCCAGCACGATAAAGACCCAAAGCACACATCCAAAAGCACTCAAGAATGGTTGAAAATGAAAACATTTACTGTTTTAAACTGGCCAGCAATGAGTCCTGATCTCAATCCTGTTGAAAATCTTTGGAGAGAGCTGAAATCTGCCATTGGGGAAAGGAATCCTGCAAACGTTCAAGATCTTGAACAAATTGCAAAGGAAGAGTGGGAGAAACTACCAGCTGCATGAAGGTGCAAGAAGCTTATAGAAGGCTACAAGAAACTTTTGGAGGCAGTCATCGTTGCCAAAGGGTGTGCAACCAAGTATTAAGGAAGGGTGCCTTTATTACTGTCCAGGTCATATTTTCTATTTTTTTTTTTTTATTGCTACACGTAAGTAATTTTTTTTTTTTGTTGAATTACTTTGAACATCCTATTAAAATATTCTGATGATACAAACTTTGTACATTTCCATTTATTTCTGAATATATTGTACAGGTTATACAACAATTTCAAGGGTGCCAATAATTGTGACCAGAACTATAGAAGAGGCTCTCCGTAAGGCCAGAGTATCTTATTACTCTTCATTGATAGAAGAAAATAAGAACAACCCCAGGTTTCTTTTCAGCACTGTAGCCAAGCTGTCAAGCCATCAACATGTCTCTTAGACCCAATTCCATCTAAGCTGCTGAAAGATGTTTTACGCTGAATTATCACCTCATTATTAAATATGATCAATCTGTCTCTATTATCTGGCTATGTACCAGAATCATTTAAAGTAGCTGTAACAAATCCATATATAAGGAACCACTCCATAAACTTTCATTGTTATGCGGATGATACCCAACTATATCTATCAATCAAGCCAGATGAAACCAATCAACTATCTAAACTTCAAGCTGCCTTAAGGACATAAAAACATGGATGTCCTGCAACTTTTTGATGTTAAACACATATAAAACTGAAGTTATTGTACTTGGCCCTAAACGCCTCTGAAATGTATTTTCTAATGACATAGTAACTCTGAATGGCATGAACTTGGCCTCCAGCACCACCGTAAGGAATCTCAACGTTATCTTTGATCAGGATATGTTTTTTAACTACCACATGAAATAAATTTCAAGGACTGCCTTCTTTCATCTACGTAACACTGCAAAAATAACAGGGTTACTTGTGGTTCCTAGAGTCTCTAAAAGTACAATGGGAGCCAGAGCCTTCAGCTATCAAGCTCCTCTACTGTGAAACCAGCTCTCAGTTTGTGTTCGGGAGGCAGACACCCTCTCCACATTTAAGAGCAGGCTAAAGACTTTCCTCTTTGATAAAGCTTATAGTTAGGGCTGGCTCAGGCTTGCCTTGGACCAGCCCCTAATTATGCTGCTATAGGCTTAGACTGTCGGGGGACTTGCATCTCTCTCCTCTCTTCTCCTCCTTTCTCTATCTCTCTCTTCTCCTCTCTCTCTCTATCTCTCTCCTCCTCTCCCTCTCTATTGATATGCATTCATGTCCCTTAAATGCATGTTACTAACTTATCATCCGGGGCATCATCCCCGGAGTCTCTGTGTCTCTCATCTGGCACGTTGCCACTATTAAAGGTTACATCTGAATCATGAATCGTGGCTCCACCTGTTGCTCTGGTCCTGCCTGACACCCATGTTTATTTCCAAGAAAATATATATTTATTTTTTAGAGGCACCTGGAAGCTTTTTATTGACATCCTCCTGGATCCATATTTTTTATATACGATCACATCATCATTTCTGTCACATGGATTGTCTATGATGTATATATATTTTGTTGTTTATTCTCAACACAAGACATCTTTTACACTCTGTCCGTCCTGGGAGAGGGATCCTCCTCTGTCTTTCCCTGAAGTTTAGAACATGTTTCCTCTTTAATTATTGGGTTTCTTTTAGGGAGTTTTTCCTTGTGCAAGGGTCTAAGGACAGAGGGGGTCGTAATCCTGTACAGTCTGTAAAGCCCACTGAAATAAATGTGTAAATTGTGATATTGGGATATATAAATAAACTTGATTTCATTTAATTTGTTCAATGCTCACACCTCCAACAGATGAAGTTCAGTTAATTCAGTCTTCATACATATTTATGCTCAGTCCTTAAAGTGAATTTGATGCAGATGTGAGTACCTATTCTTAGAGTCAGTCTGGTGACATGATACATAAGGCAATGCAACACACACACACACATTCACATCTTATACAAGTAGTTGTCTAATTAATCTGTTGGTTGGAGTTTTCACACTTTAGTCAACAATGTGAAAATTATATAGGGCAAAACCTCTTTAAATGCCTTTGCAGTGTTGACATATAATTTGCATCCAGCCAATGAAAGCATTTCTCTGCATTTCACACTTAACTTTTCCAATTTCCTCCTCAGTTATGCCAGCACAAAGGGAAACAATGTATGACAGTAATTTCTGCAGCGTTGTTTTAATGCAAATATGTCAACTACAGCAGCACACAGTACAGTATGGGCCAATTCTGAAAAGGATTGCGCAGCTTTTGTGGCTGCAAAACCTACATTTCTTCTAATTCTCACAGCACCCATAAACAGTAACATGCAGCCCTTACTGCGCTGCCAACCAAATATTGTGTCGCTGCTCCTGTGCTTTTTGCCTGTATTTAAAAAAGGTAATGTGCATATATCTGGAGCAAAAGTGGCCTCTGTCTATGAAAATGAGACTCATTGCAAAAACAGTCCAATTCACTAAGATCAGTTCTAATAGCCACATGCAGTTTCTTATGTCATTTGCCCCAAAGCATGCCACCATTTTATCTTTGTAATGTGCTCTACATGAAATGTTCAGGTGAGACACCCAATTTACTGCCAAAACACAAGAAATTATGATTCCACTTGTAAAACCATCTTTTGTCCTAATTTCAATTCTCTCTGTCTAGTATGTGTTGAATCGGTAAGCAGACAGATGTCCTGCCCATGAGAAGTTCTGATTGGATGGACTCTGCTCCGTGAAGCACACCACAATTCTGACCAAAACATTCTAGTTAGGAGGGATGCACAATTCAGTCTACTTTACTGTGTTTCCTGCCAGAGCGCTGAAATCACAATTGATTGTTTATCTGCAACAGTCATTCCAAAATGTCCCGTTCATGCTACAACTACACTCCAGCTGCAGTCTGTTGGTTTATGCGCTGTTGTGCTCTTGTGCAGCTGAAACTGTCTTCCACTCTGAAGTCAGCAAAAAAGTGAACATTCTAATCTACTTTACTAACTGTAATTATCATGTCTGACAATTATTTGTTTTCCCTGTTGAGCTGAATGGTGCCACTCTGTCGTCAGACCTTCACTTCAGCAAAAAGTAGCGTCTCTGACACTCCTGGAGAAACAGAGTGAGGCAGGCCGGCAGTAGTAACAGCAGCAGCCAGAGAGTGTGTTCTCAATCTTACTGGCTGGATATCAGCTGCTGCCATCTGTGCCAGCCACATCTTACATTCAGCTCCTCTTTTTGAGCCCAGAAATCGAGCAGGCAGATTCTCCTAAAGCCTTGGCATTACACAGGGAGTGAAACAAATGGGATTTCTCTTGTCTTTGATCTTTATTTTCAGCCTGATGCCATCTGCATGCAATGGCCCACTACTGCAGACAAGGGATCCACATTAATATTGAAATGATAGCAATTATCCAAAGAGGCCGCGTGCATACGTGTTGTCACATGCCCCATTGTGAAGGCTGCAACATCCTATTCACATTCTACCACAGATATGGAAGTAACTCAATGAGGATTCTATGCATATTGTGTAGGGATGATCTGACTATCTGGATATACAGTACATACAGTATTTTTAGCAGACCCCCTAAACAAAATGTGCACTGCAAACAGTCAAAGTGATACGATTTAGTGTAATGTTATTATTGCTTTTAGTCGTTACATTCAGGATGGTTTAAGCATAATCACACATAATTACAGCTCATTACAGACAGCAGCACAGTGTGTGAATGATGAAAGAGGTCTAATCCTTAGGAAAGGTGGATGCTGCTTCTCCCTGTAGCTGAAGAGCAGATGGAATCCTCTTAACTTCTCCTCACCATTCTCTGAAAATTGATTATCAAAGAAATTTCTATCCATAGAAAGTGACTACCCTGTTTTTATACCACTGAAACTCTTCTTGAACGACGAGTTCTCAATTGTAGGAAATGTGCTCATTTGCTTTCTTTCTAAGAGTGAGATGGAGATCAAGCTCATGTGTTAAGTGGAGCTGGAGTCAGGGTCTTGTTAGCATAGCATAGCATAAAGACTGAAAGTAGATGGAAACAGCTAGCCAGCTCTGTCCAAAGTTCAATAATAGACATACCAACACCACTAATGCTCACTTATTAGTGCAATGTATGTTGTTTGTTGTAAAAATTACTTTTTGTGGTTACATGCAGGGTAAACTATTAACTATATATTAAAGTGTTATTTTGGGGTTTTCTACATAGATTAAAGGATTATAAGGGGTATAACATTTTTAAACATTACAGGTTCCCCCCCAACTTAAAAAGAATAGTTTGACATTATGGAATATGTGCTTTTTTACTTTCTGGCGGAGTGTTAGATGAGAAGATTGATACCACTCTCTAACAAAATTCATCTACCAGCACTTTCATTACATTAATTTAGCTGCCACTTATATCGTAAGCGACTTACAATAAGTTAATTCAACCATAAAGAATCATGCAAGTCAACTCTTCATTTAGGGCCATTATATAGATAGATAAAGACGCTATTTTTATATATTAGAATATATTTATATATATATATATATATATATATATTAGAATTTATATATTTATATAACACCATGTGGTAAACGTTGTGAAACGAGTGGTTAGGTTTATACAACAAAACAATTTTAGGTTTAGAAAGATTGATAGATATGTTTTTTATTGTTCTGTGTTTCTGTGTTTAGCTATGTCTTTGTGTACTCCCCTGCGTGTAAATGAACACCTTCTTCTCCTCTAATGACCCCTTAACCACAGCTGTCTCCTAGCTTTTTGGATGGCTTAATTGGCCCAAATCATCTATTCTCTGCTAGCTTTCATTCTCTGGGCGCTGTTCGGGAGACTCCCCGCAGTTCAGGAGCTTGCCTCCTCCTGCCATGCAAATGAAGCCCAGCAGAAGAAAAAACTCTGGCGGAATAAACTGTCCCAACAGCCAACCCCCAGCTCCTCATTGTCGTACACCTCATTAACCCACAGAGGGCATAGGAAATGAAACCTCTGACAGGACGTTAGGGAGCAACTAATGACCCAATCAGCAAGGTTGCCACCGGCCAAATTAGCATTAAGCAAACGCTACATAAGTGTGTGTAAGTGTGTGTGTAGTTAGTAGGTTGAGTGTGAGGAGCTTTTTCAGAGAGGCTGATGGGAGGCCTCAGGGAAAATCATCCATTCAATGACGCTCAAACTTCTATGAGTCTCCACACTACAGAGAGGGAAATAAAAGTAGAAGAAGCTCTACAAAGCTAAGTATTCCATCAGAGATCTGACACACACACGCACACACAAACACAAACACACACGCGCGCCCGCGCACGCACACACACACACACTGTCCTTCATCTGCAGAGCATGCTGATGCAGTTATTTGTGTCAAGCCTCCCCTCATATATCTGCATGCTAAATAAAGCCTCATAGGTGTTTGATGGTGGTTAATCCATGTGAATGGTAATAAGATCCTACTGAACCCCAGGCTGCCCACTCCTCTGCACTGTGTGGGCCTCCTGTTGCACAACCTCCTCTGTGAACTCACACACACACACACAGTTACAAAACAGTGTGCATGTGTGTGTGTGTCTGTGGATAACAAGATTACATGATTGAACTAAGACTAAGACTGCTGCTTCCCACCTAATTTGATGTTTACTATATGTTATCTCTGTGTCGACACATAATGTGTGGTGTTTTTGTCTGTTGCTCTTTTATTCTTTATTCTTTCTGGTGCAGTGGAGAAAAGTGGGCACCAGCAATATGCTGATGTTGCATTTACACAGCCAGAAATAAAACAAGAAGAAGTGAGACAGATCCTGCAACGATGCTGTTTATTATATTTCCATCAGCTTGGATGGATGATAAAAGAAATTCTGTCCACTGCACAATAAAAAGTGACTATATTTCCTATCCAGTGACATATATCCTTGCTCTTTTTGCTTTGTTCTTATTTAGTTAGAACCCATTGATATAATATACAACTCAGTGGTCACTTTGGGAGCTTCAGTGGTCCATACGGTAAGCGCGTCATTTCCGGTTAATCCTTCGTGT
>CALSBV010006670.1:942498-957478 GCA_943590825.1 Bovichtus diacanthus | reverse complement strand
ATTGGGCTATATAAATAAACTTGATTTGATTTGATTTGATTTGATTTCTGGGATTCAACAATGTTTTCTCTTCCGTAAGAGAACATTTTATGGTTGTGAGCACTCTTACCAGGAAAAGGCCCACTGGGCATGAGCCAGAGTCTTTGCACAACAGCTGCCCTCATGCTAACAATGAGCATGTTGACATCGGCAACACACCACAATTTATGCTGAGTGGATTTATTGTTCAGCACACTTGGGGAAGATGATTAAAAATGTTTGGTGCGTTTACATCTCTTATTTTTTCTGTTTCCAAAAATTAAGAGAAAATATAAGAGACATTTAAAAAAATAAAAAATCTGCATGTCTCCCAATGTTTTGTATGAAAAAGACAATTTTTTTATTTTGGATCACGTTGTACAAATTGAGCAAGGAGATATGTTATTTCTGGATGACAACTTTGTTTGGATTAGGAAAAATAGGACAATTTAGGAAAAAAGTTCAACCAAATTTTCAACTATCTATTTATTTATTATATTTGCATTTATTTGTAAATTGAAGGCTTCGGTCTCTGACTTGAATATAATGGTAATACATGAGAGGCCCAACCCCGAAATATTTCAGCGCCCACACAACAAGCAGTGCCACTGATATTGTTATTGATTTTGTTTTACATTTATGTGAATATAAGACACAAGTTTATACAAAGTAGTATATTAGCAATTCAGAATACAAAAGACAGTTCTTACATATTCACAAAAAAAAAAAAAGTCATTGTCTGCATTATAAATGCACAATTATGAGATGATCTTCATGATTGAAAGCATGAGTTGTTCTCTTGGAGCTATACTAATCAGAATCTCAGGCACAGTTGTCTTTTTTGTCTTTAAACGCTCATTACTTATTGTGTATTGGTAGAAAAATACAAGGATAATAAAGATAACCATAGGTTCCAATAACAGCAAGTTTAAAACTGGACCTACATGGAATTATCCCTTAAAAAGCAGAATGCTCAAATAAATAATTTCTATGATGGTCATAATGATTGCTTAAAAAAGACACTGACACCCTGTCGTGTTGTTTAGTTATGGGTAGATGAACCAAGAAGGAGAGAAACTGTAGAAAAAGTTAACAAACAGAGTTTTCTTAAAGGAAGGAAGAGTACAGTATATGCCACAGGATACAAGTCAATAAAACTTAACAGACTATTGGTAATGGAGATCATTATAAGTAGAATAAGAATTACTTTATTAAAAATCTTAAGGATGCATCGGCCTGAAGTACACACAGGACCCATAGACATGCAGCATGTTAGTGTGATGCGGCTCTCCCCGAACAGTTAAGAACCAGGTGCCTGGTTCAAGGCCACCTCGGCAGTGCCTAAGAGGCAAATTGGCACCTCTCCAGCTACAAATCCACACTCCATATTTGGTCTGTGCCGGCCACCCTCCAGTTCCCAAACCAAGTCTCCATGGAATGAGCTCCTGCTGCTCTATTACCTAAAAGTAAATGTGAAACGTTGAGCAATCAGGGACCCTTTAGTGTCCCATTTCCCCTGTTGCCGCTGCATTTCAATGAGATCATATATTATTATATGAGAACATCTTTATGCTGGCCCCTGGAGGATATCAGATCACACATAACAAGATATTGGTGGCTGATGGAGGTAAAAAAATTAAAAAAACATGTTTTGAGAATGTAACAATGATAGACTGAATTAAGCATGAAAGCAGGATTTAACATTTCATATAACATTTAAACCAATGTGAGGGAGCTGTTATCTTCCCTCTTCTTCTGCTTTTGGATCAAAGATACAATGCAACACAGATACACACACATATATGAGGATTAGAGTTAGACTCAAATATACGCATGTTTGAATGCACAAGCATGGGCTCAGTGCATTACACGTGCATTACACGAGAGAGAGAGAGAGAGAGAGAGAGAGAGAAAAAAGTGGGTCAGTTGTAATGAATCAAATTGACTGGAGACAAAGGGAAGGTGGTACAGAAAGAGGACACCCTCACGGATGTTCTGTAAAGTGGTGAAGAAATTAAACTTTCCTTTAGATGAAGGCTGCCTGCCTTCTGAGGACACTTCCATTGTGAGCTGTTGATTCTTGATTACAAAGACTTTGCAGTAATTTGACAACACAAATTAGTAATATGTGTTCATACTATAATTCAACTTCAAGTCTCGACTCCACACATGTCAGCCATTACGTTAAGTACCTTTTAAAGATAACTGGAAATATGAATGAGCAGTAATCGTGCTGTGTTATGTCCACATATTGGCCCCTTTTCATCTGAGTAGATGAATGTAGGGCTGCTACCTTCATTCTGTACAGCAGCAGTGAGGAAGGCTTCTGTGAAACAGATGGACTGAAGGTGGTTGACTAAAGCTCTTCTCATTCACGCATTGTAACTATTTTTCTTCTGCCTCGAAGGAAGTGGCCTATCATTATCCTTGTCAAGAAATACATAAACAAATTGTGAGGCTTTTTAAAGTTACATTCTCTGACATTGTGAACTGTGTTCAAACATAGCTATTGAAAGGCCTTAGTGCATGTTAGCATTTAGTCTCAGATTATATTAACATTAAAACACAGCTGATGCTTTTGCTAGAAGATAACTTGCCTAAACTGACTAATGTAGTGAGTTAGTCAGTCTAGCTTAGTGCTTTGTGTTTTCCACATTGGCCATACAAGTATACAAACAACAGTTTTGTTGAAGGTGACACACCAGCTGTTGTACAGTTGACCGGTATAAATAAAATATGGACGACTACACTCTTACAAAGTGGCTGTGTAAGACTACAACAGAGAGAAATGTAAACCTGGACACTTTAGACCACTTAAGTTTTAGAGGATTCCCTCTTACCTCTTAAGTAGTTTTGCTCTATATAACAAACAAACTTATTCTAAGAACAATCCCAATGGAATATCCAAGTGCATTTGCCATAAATGCCTATTTTAAAATATATTGGTAATAGATCTAATTTCTAATATCACAAAGCAAATCAAATTAAAGTTGTTCACTGGAACTTCAAATGAGATTCATATTTTACCATTATAAGCAATAAAACTCACACAGACAAAAGTTCAGTATTTCTCTGTTCAGCATTTTCAGGCTACCTTGTGGTTTTGCCTTCAGTTTAACATGGACAAAATGGGATCTCCATAATCTATAATTGTCAACAACAAAGTACAATAAAAACAGCAAATAAAAAAGAAAGAAAAGTTATTATTGACTGTTTATTGTTTATTTACAACATTTATTTTTGACTGTTATATACTGTCATATGCTATAGTCTTATAGTACAGCTCTTATTGTCTTATTGAAGCAACACTACTGTTTGTCAAACATGTTCTTTTTCACAATGTCAGACTAATTGAATGATCACATTTGAAGTAATTGACTTGCCATATGTTGTCATACCAACACAATCAATCAGAAGATATTTATTCCTTATTATTGTCATTTTTTTAACTGCCATGTTCCTGATCTGCAATCTTTTTTCCAGGTCTAATGATGATGGGCGAGGAGCCCAGAAGCAGAGGTGCCTGTTCTTCTCTTCCTATTACAACAACAATCTTCATTGTCAACATGATGCAGTGCAGCGTGCACAGTGCAATTCATTCAGGGAGGAACTTTTTCATACATCGTGTAGCACACAGCTTGATTACATTTACTTTTCTTCAGACATATTCACATTCCAATAACCAATAATTGTGATAACCACTTGTGCCTCTGACACAAGAACAGCAACTACAAACATTACCGTTGCCTCCATTATTATTGTTCTGGCTGATACTATTTCTTTTCCATCATATTCTTCTTTTTAACTTTAACAGTTTTCCATCGTGACAAACATTATAAAAACATGAACAATAGACAAACATGATAAATGTGCTCCAGGGGGACATGGGTCGCTGTCAACTCCTAAATCAGGTCAGCTGCAGGGGTTCACATACACAAATATGACTGTGGGATTACGTTTGACTGCTTTGTTTAATTTGATCCTACATCATCTTTTCATAAAGCTACTTTCAAAGTGCTCTATCGGAATTTGAAAGAGGGAGAGATTTTCCTTTTTGTTCCACTTCAGACAGACACCACTGTTTGTCTGTACATCACATATTCAAAGTTATCTTTTGCAGGTGTTTTCCACGCCCTTGATGTTGGATTGCAGTCGGGTGCTCAATAATTTTAGAACCAGAACCAAACGAACCACCTCTGCAGAAAAATTGGTCATTACAATTTTGACCAAGAAGTACTCAAGTAAAAGCAAACACCAAGCAGAAAGTCAGACACGTCCCGGCTGCAAAGCACATTTCTGGGGCTTCTGATGGGAAATAGTTTGAAACCTTTCATGTAACCGAAAATAATTAGCGGGCTTGTCCATTTGGAGCTAATGAGACATTACACAACATTAAAAGTGCTCTTGAAAAGCTTCTGTAATATTCAATATAAATCTCATCTCATATGTTCATACCCACCAAAACAAAACAAAAATAAAATATACCTTGAGGTCCCATCGGGTAGCACGAACATGTCTTTGTGTCCTGTTCTCCTTGACACACGTTTGGTTTGGTTTGCCACACCGCTGTGAGTAGACTATTTCAGGAGGGAGAGACAATTTTGTGAGAGTGGGGACACCAGGGATAACGTTTCCTCAATTCCTCTCAGGCTGCTTTCTGAGCCACTACCAAAACAATCAGATATTTACTTTGTGGAATTCGAGGAGTACAAAAGAGAGCACGATCACACTATTCTCCAGCCAAGTAACACAGACTGAGGAACCACGAAAAACAAGACTGCTGAGGAAAGTGCTCTTCTTTCATGTCACTAATAGGAAGTGAGAGAGCATAAAGGTGTGTTTTGATGTGTATATGTTCAAGCTGTTTTTCATTTTTGATTTTCCTTTTCCATCTTTTTTATCTTTTTATCAAGTAAACCGGGAATTGTCTGGTTCTCACACTGCCTCATTTCTGCCTCACTGTTTCCTTCTTTCTTATTCTGTGTGTGTGTGTGTGTGTGTGTGTGTGTGTGTTATTTAACCTCTATTTGCTATGTGCACCATAAATCCTGACAACTGAAATGAAAAGGGCTTTCAAAATGTGGGTCTTGTGATATCATTTTATCTTGAGGCCCTGTTTTGTCAAAATATAGTTTTATTTTCAGTTTATATTCTACTTATGTTGTGCATGTTTTGCATTTATGTAAATTACATTACATTAAGTGACAGACAGCAAACCTGGAGAGTTTTTTCCGGGGGGGGTTGATAGTTGCTAGTGAGGCTTCACTGTTCTGTGGGACGAAAACATGACACTTATGGGGCCTTATGGAGGCCCGGCCCTGCTCAGTAGGATCAGAGAGAATCTGCCTCTCCTCTACCCTATCTTTGTCGTTTTGAGGTTTCCCTCTTCCTCAATCGGTGGAATGTGTCAGCAGAAAGTTAGTTAGAGAATGACCCCAGGGTGTCCGGCATATCTCTTGTCGATCCACAGAAGCAGTGAGGTAATCCAGAGTCTCCAGTACTGACTATAGAGTGCAGACAATACACATGAAACCAAGACACAGACACCCAGCTGAGCAGGCTGGAACACATCATATAAGCTCTGCTGTGATGGCCTGTCAAACCATGTTTTCTGATAGGTTGTAATAGGTCTAGAAGGTTCTGTAGAGTTCTGTAGACTGCATTTATATAGCACTTTTCCAATCTTTGTGATCAACACAACACGTGTCAGCATTCACACACATTCAAAAACAGTCAGATGCTACTATACAAGATGCCACATCAGGAGGGATAAACATTCACATACACTCAGGTTCAGTATCCTGTCCAAGGCCGGCATCGATCCGCTGACCCTCCGACCAGTGGAAAACCACTCTAATCCACAGCCGCCTAATCCACATATGTTCTGCTTCTTAAATCTGTCTGATAACAAATCTGTATTTATTAACATTCAGGTGGATTTTTTTCAAGTGAACCCCCCCAACAATGCATAAACAAAATGAGTCATCATAATGTTGCATTTCTTTTTTATATTTATATTAGAAATTGTACAGGGTAACAAAGTAAACTAACCCTAACCCCGTAATGAGTGGACAAAAGGATGTGTAGAAATAATGAATGCAGGCCAATGGGGCTCACTGAATGGTGAGAGTGGTGATGAATTGTGATGAGTATAACAATGATGTGAATAATAAATGATGGCCTTCACGTTCACCAGTTGAGATGTCAACTTCCAGGAAGTGCCTCAAAGGAGCAAAGAAGGAAGTCAGGTGATGTTGTCATAGAGCGAAAAAGGCCATGTAGTGAGGACATCAGACTCTAACACGGGACACTGCTGCTTTTTTCCTGTTTCCAACCAACAGTCAAAGTTTTTTTAAAGCAAGACCACACTTTATTATTGTTATCATGGCGAAGAAGGTCCCCTAAGATTAACAAGGTAGTCATTCTAATCCAAAAAACAATGTTTCCTTTAACATAACCAAGTGCTTTTTGTGGCTAAATCCAACCAAACCTTCACTGAATGTAAAACATATTTACTTTTCAGCAGGGCTTGGTAACTTTTTTTCATATATGATCACATCATCATTTTTGTCACATAGATTGTCTATGTTGTATATTTACTATGTTGTTTATTCTGCACACACGTCATCTATTACAGTGTGTGCGTCTTGGGAGAGGGATCCTCCTCAGTCTCTCCCTGAGGCTTAGAACATGTTTCCTCTTAATTGTTGGGTTTCTTTTGGGGAGTTTTTCATTGTGTGGTGCGAGGGTCTAAGGACAGAGGGAGTCGTATCCTGTACAGTCTGTAAAGCCCACTGAGACTAATGTGTAGTTTGTGATATTGGGCTATATAAATGATTTTGATTTAAAGGGCATAGACACATGACATATTTCGACTGTAATTTGGAGGACCTGTTGCACCAGATCTCAGCCCAACTGAACACATGTGGGAGATTTTAGAAGGACATATTAGACAGTGCTCTCCGACTCCATCTTAAAGAATTCCTCCAGTAGAGTTCCACACACTTCACAAAGTCTATGACAAGGAGCACTGAAGGAATTGCTTGTTGGCTTTTCATATGTCAGATGATTATACAGGTTGTAAACAAACCACTAGGCTTTATTTATTATTACATTTAGTATCTAAACCACTTTAATGGGAGATTGCACATAATCCCTCATATCACTGTAAGTACAGTAGGTCAAAGTTGAAGCAGGAAGTGGTTCTGTAAACTGTGATGGATGTCAGTCAGTTGGGTCATAGATTTACTGTTAATTTTTCTCAACTGATTGACTGCTCGTAGCTATATTGTTTTAAGAGATTTCATGAGTTACTTTCGTGAATCCAGTGTTATCATTACTGGAGTGTTAAATCCCGGTTCCGTGATTAAGGTTATGCTTTCTTGTTTCCAGTTTTCTCAGTTATTATTTCCTTTTTTATTTTGGTACTCTCCGTAGTCTCTCGTTTTTGATTATTCACTTCCTGCCTTTGTGTGAGTCCTGACTGGCCACTTTAAAAGCAAAGCTAAAACATTCCTATTTTACACTGCTTTATGTTTGTATTTTATAAATGTGGGAGTATTTCTTAATTTTTTTTATTCAGACAAACAATATATACAACATACTGTGAAACAGCATATGTCATATACGGTACATATATGTAAAGGATAATGTGCAGCAGGGTGATTTAAGAGCTCCTTGCTCATCATGTCGGGGTTAATTTCACAATAATGACATCATCCCGCTTATTACATGGCGATTTACTACATTAATCCATCATTTGACACAAAATATTGATTAAAAATGACTTTATTGATTTAATAATGATTGTATTGCCTTCTTAAGATAAGCCTTTCATATTGATAAGTGTCCACATATCCCAACCCTGATATCTGTGTAACTGGCGGTTGAGAAGGCTCAGATACAAAGTTCTTCTCAGTCGGGATTCTGCACCGGTCGAGCTTTTCTGTCAAAGTCTGTTCACATTTTCTTTGCCATTAACCAGTGTGTAATCCCTGCTGGAGCCCAGCCCGTGTTCCCTTCAGTGTTTCCTTCATGTCTGATGGTCCTCTGTGTTCTTCTTCTTCTTCTTCTTCTCTTTTTCTTTTCTTTTCTGGGGACTGTTCAGCCATCATGAACCCAAAGTTTCCTGCTCTCCACAAACTAATATTCAAAACATATTCCATGGTGTTTTCTGATGGAGTAACTGATGACTAAGTTATTTCTTGTATAGCACATTGATTTACCCTGATGTGCTATACAAATAAAGTTGCCTTGCCTTACCTGTCCATCAGTCCCCTTCCTCCCTTGTGTATTTAGTCTGTGTTCTCCCTTTTTTCTGTGCCAGTTGGTCTTCACTGTTTTAGCCTTCCAGCCTTCGTTTCCTGACTTTCTCTTCGTGTTACTTGACCATACATCTATATCTTACACTTAGACCACACTTAGCGTTTTGAAGTCCTTTGCCTGATGTTAGACTTTTCCCTTCTGTCTGTGAGTCATGCATTTGAGTCCTCTTTATGCTGCATGATACAGAGCTATTGAAATAAAAATCCAAGTTGAAAAAAAAACACAGTTTTCCTTTAACAAGGATAAGTAATAGGCCATTGAGCTTTGTGAAGACCATGACAGGAGGTAACGAAGTGATCGATTGGCTGTAAGTTATCATTCATCGATCTGTATATCACCCGTTTGTCCACATGTCAGCCTTACTCAACATACCATCTGATCCAGTTCTGCATGATGCCGTCCTCACTTATAGTAGCCAATTACATGAAATAAAACAGGAGGTGAGATATTGAACAGGCTGTTTGGGCTCTGAATAAGTGAGCTTGAACAATATAGTGTACAGACATGGAAGGTAATTGATAAGAAAGATTGAAAAAGGAAAAAGGACATTTGGAACACTCTTGAAATATTTATTTGCTTGAATATCACTTTTCATTCTATCAGCTGTGAAAAATCACTACAAATAAGGAACGCAAGTGAGAGGCGTTTGTACAACCATGAGTAAATATGATACATTGATTTGACATTTACATAGGTACTTGGCAAGGAACTCACATCCAAGATTGACTTTAAAGGCACAGGAAAGAATGTATGTTTTACAGTGCTGTCAGTGGAAGTAGGGCTAATGAAACAGGACTGCAGGAAAAGAGAAAAGAAAAGAAGCAACAACAAGGTGTTCATACATTGTCATGAGCTCAATAGCATTGTTAGTGTTAATAACCATATTCACACCCCGCATCTTGCATCAACAATACCCCCCCCCTTTTTTTTATTTACATGTTGACGAGAGTCTCGAGTAAAAGTCTGGAGCAAAATGAAGGGTATTAGTAACAGTGAATCAATGAATAGATAAGAGCAATAACTAACATCCACTCTAGATAATGAATGTACAGTCTGGATACTTCTCCAAGCACTTCATACTATTGACCATGCTGGTTTACAGACTAACGTACATTAATGAGGGGAGAAATATAATGAATACACTAACTTAACTTAACAATAAATTCACTTTTTGGAGTTAGTAAATGAGTGTTAGTGTTAGTGTTAGTGTTGCAGTGTTTGTGGCAGATTCACACCTGCCCTACCACTCACACATATCCTCTCTTCTACCTTGCATGGCTAAGCTAGCATCTCAAACGGCAGTTCTATGAATTCTAGCTGAGCATCAGATGTTATGATAATAACAATAATTTAAATAAATAAAAATAACTAGCTAGCGCATCTGCGGTCCCTCCACCTCAATCCCTGCTGCTAGGAAACTATATGACCCTGCTGTCCCTCCACCCCGCGGTCCCTCCTCCACCCCGCGCTCCATCTGCACTGTCAACGCTGTGTCAGGTTTTCGTCATATGGAAGTGACCGTGGTTTCATCTCAAATGGGTTGGAAAAAATAATAGACGCTTGGCATTCACCCAGTCCAGCCCGCTCTCCTGACCACCCGCCAAATCCCTCCCACCACTCGTCGTCCTAACACCTACACCTATAGGTGTATCTTAGGTCTGTTCATACAGTAACAATATCAACATCAACCATCTTGATGTTGAAGATTAGCCAGAAAATATAACACAATGTCAAACAAATGAGTACTGTGTACGAAGAACAACAAACACACCAAGGACAAGTCCAAAGTATTTAGATTGTATAATTACTTTGGCTACTTTTAGATTGAAGGCAAATCATTTCTTTAAGACTAGTCTGTCTGCAGTCATTTGCAACTCCTTCTTCAACGAAAATAGTTTTTTAATTATAAATTGAAAGATCTGTTCTCATGTTTAAAAACTTACACATAATCTATTCTGAAAGGCCTGCAGTGTCTCAAGGAATCCATTATAGTGAGGTCAGTTTCTAATTTGTCATTCTGAGTGGACTGTAGAAATAAGTGCTGGAGTATTTGGATCATTTGAAATAGGTACCTAAGTCATCGCAAAATAAATGTACAGTTTTTGTTGTTTCACACTATCTGTACATTTTTGACAGAGCTCCCTTTGTGCGCTTAGTATTGAAGTGAATTAGTTAATTTAGGTTAGTGAGCAGGGCCACACCTCAATCACACCTGTAATCACCTGTCAAGCCTACCTGGTCAGCACATTTGACCTCGTTTGTCTCAGAATTCTCAACCCACCCTCCCTTTCCCTTCCATTCATCCATTCTACTTCCTACCATATCCTGACCCACATCCCTTCATCCCCTCATCCCTTCATCCCCGTTTCCCATCTCCCCTCATCCCTTCCTATCCAATCTGGTGCATACCCCTCCCGTGTCTCATTCTAGGTAAGGCCTGGGGTCTTGTATTCAGATTGGGCAGAAACGCGCCAGAGACAAAACCCCCACACTGAGTCTCGCTCTGTCTGGACTTCAGTATGTCCTCCAGACCAGTCTAACAGTCAACATCCCTCTTCCTCCTTCACCCCTCCCCTCACAATCATTCATCATCCTCAAACCTTCTACAATCCCATTCAATCTTTAAACAACATATATTGTTGTGGCAAAGTGAAATCTCTTATAATGAGGACCCTGGGAACATAGAGATGACCCCCTTTATACTACGTCACCTAACTTCCTCCTTTGCTCCAGTCATGATTACTACGGCCATGAGAGGTCGCAGCCTAACAATAAGCGTAAATATGTGTCGGAATAAGCTGCTTGTACAAGCGAACTATGGGGGGTTTTTTTGGGAGACGACAGTCTCAGTGCAACATAGGGAGCTCACAAAAGCAGAGGAATGTAGCACTGTGGGGCTAGAGTTAGGCCCTCACACATATAGTTTGTATGTGTGTGTGTGCGTGTGTGTGTGTGTGTGTGTGTGTTTTAGAGAGAGTGCGTGTTGTATTTGTGACATGACTACATTAGTGATGTATGGCTTCATTACTATTTCACTCCATTATCAAACCAATAATTATTTTTACTGTTCTTTTTATCCTCGTCTTTTGCAGCATTTCTCAATGTCTTTTTTCGGTGTTGTATATGTATAAGGTTTCTGTCCCATCGCTCCCGTGTGTGTGTGATTCTTTTTTTATTTGCCTTTGATATGTTCCCCAGGCTCCTCTGTGGCCTTAACTAAACTGTCTGCAGATCTGAGCTGCTGAATGGGGGCTTTGAAGTGTCTCTCCCTTCCCTGGCCTCATCTCCCCATACTGCTACTGAATGGTAATGTGCCTGCAACCGCTAATATAAATGCCACACAGTAGAGAGACAGATGGAAGGGGGGGTATCAACCTGTCAGGACATTAAGTAAAGACAAGATTCCACGCAGACAAGGCAACAGTCTGATGAGGGAGTATGTAAAGGTTACCTAGCGCTCTGCTTTCATACAGTGTCCTGTGGCCGCTTTGACATGATTTTACTGTAGAAGAGAGTAGACTTCTCTGTCTGGGAGGGGCACTAGATTATTAGAGTTACAGAAAGTTGTCGATATAGAAGATTTGCTGTGGACCTAGTCTGAGTCTTACTCAAAGAATCCGGAGACATGCTTTGATATTTGCTACTGGTATACCTTCAATGCTGACAGGGCAGGTGTCATTGTTGTTCTTGTTTCCTTTCTTTCAGTGTCTGAGTAACTCAAGCTGCCTACCTCTGAACAAGTAAATGCACAGTTTGAACAGAAAACCCATGTTCCAAAAATCCTATTCTCAAATCTGGGACAATCCTTCTGATGGTGGCACTATAACCACTGTCTAGAGTTGAAACAGTGTAAAATTAATGAATAAGTTCTTATATAAATCAATCAAACGTTTTTTATGGAGCATTCTTCATACAAAAAAAAGTAACAAAAAGTGCTTCACAAAAAAAACCAGAATGCCCTGAAAACTTTGCGTGAAATCAAAGGAATCAAACATTAATTTGCGCAAAAACTCAGTTATTCTGCTTCATCAGGACTATGTGGATGTGGTTTTATTAGTTTTGAATGGTATGTTTATGTTTGTTACTCATATGAACAGCTGACTGAGAAAATGTAGTTTTAGACTCTTTTAAAGCTGCAATAAACAATACTTTGTATGGAACCAATGGGTAAAATGACAACATGTAATGTAAAAAGGAGCCACTCATTGTGACAAACCCCCAACTGTAAGTGTCCCCTCAGCTCCACTGAGGGATTTAGCACATGAGCCATAACAACTTAAGAAGGTGATAATATTTAAGATGTGTAATTACAGCTTGTTGTGCTGCCCACAGGTAGTCAAAAAACATCAATGAATGAATTAATATGCATTATTATTATTATTATTATTATTATTATTATTATCTACAATAATATTGTAGAAGTACATACTAATAGAGTTAGAATGGAATGTTGAAAGTTTGAAATGGAAAGGTTTGAAGTAGGCTTTCTTGTCACAGGACAATGTTATTAACATACTAAATATTCAGAACAGAACTACAACATTGTTCACAATTGGGACACACCTAAAGCTCTATTGTGCAGAAACCTCATGAAATGAACGAGCAACAGTCTGCTTTTCATCATGATTAAAGCACTGAAATCATTGACTTTGTAAAGAAAAAGTTGATTTGTTCCTACAACATGGATTTAAAACACAGAACAGCTTTATTCTATTAATGTCGCTCTCTGTAGTCACCAAGGACAGCAGAATTCACACGTCTATATGATGAATTTGATTTGAGTGTTACCAGGAATTGCCTCCAAAAATGACAGCTATAATTGTATGATCTTAAAACTGCCAGTGAGACAATTATTACAAACCACTGGACGTGTCTTTGTTATTAGAGTCCGGACTGAATAGTGCTTCAGGTTTGACACTTGCAGACTGTTTTATAATACTGATGGACAAGTTAAGCCTCCATCATTCCTCCTGTGAGAGTCATTGCAACATGCACACACACACACGCACGCACGCACGCAGATTGCTCCACTTATCTCACTCCCTTGATTTATTTCAACTTTCTGCTTTCTGCTTTCAATTTTCAACAGTGTCACTTCAATATGAAACCAATTTATTGGTGCAGCCCCCCCCATGCACGATTACCCTTTGCTCTCTAAGTGAATTTTTGTACCCTTAAATAATCAGCATACATATGGAAAAGGCTTAATGTAAATCTGTTCTTTGACCTACATTTGGCATTGCCCCCTCCAGCACTTGGACAATTTAAATGCTCTTGTTTGGATATTTACAGCAATCTCACAATTATTTATGATGTAAAGATGAAAAGGCTGTATATGTGAAGTTCAGTGATATTAGCATGTTTGTGTCGTGCAAAAAAAAAAAGCCGTCAATATGGACTAAACTGTGGATCATTGTTCTTTCAAAGCAACATTGATATTTATATTTTCCATGGACTGTCACCCAACAACACCCCCAACCCACACACACACACACTGCTCTCTGTTTTGCCCATATCACCAACCGTCCTGCTGCAGCTCATCTGTAAATTGTGCTGAGACCATGAAAACGTAATCATCATTACTGTCCATAAAGAGCCGTGTTCAAACATGTGTGTATTTATTAATCCTGTGTAGTCAGTCAGATCATTAGAGCAGACTGCTGAAACTGTGCCAGTAGTTCTAAATATGTCTGCTATCTTATAATCTTCACTGTGTTTCCTGTGGCTCTGGGAGCTGTACGCTCCGTACAGCATAGTACTGCTTTCTGGGAGGAGAGCGTGCAACGGCTCCGGCGGCTCGGATACAGCCGACGAATATCCCAGCACCGGGAGTCACAGCAGGCTGATGGAATCGCTGGGTCTCACCTGTATAACGGCAGCAGCAGAAAGTTTGACGATTGAGACTTGACTTGGAATCAGTGTGACTCACTCCTCCATTTGGATGAATCTTAAGTGGTAAAATATAGAAACTGAAAGGAAGTGGACCCAGATTTTTCTGATCTGAGGTGGTGGAAGACTTCGAACAGTTATTTGTTTGTTATATGAATCAAGCTTTTTGGTGCTAAATATTTAAACTGCATCTAACTTATTGGCTGTTTGTCACACTATTTCTGTTATTATTTCTAGTAGTATTGCTTTGTCACCTCCATTTTAAATAGTAACCTCCTGAACAAAGTCCAGTAAAGTCTTCAACCAGAGCACACTGTTCACAGTATGCTCTGGGATAAAGTCCTCAGAAAGTCAACAGCAAGTCTACAAGAACAATTTACAGTTATGTGCCTTTCAAATCCACTAATCTGCATGTGCGAGGCAGCATTGACGTTTTGGATCCAGCTCCATCCAGAACAGGACAGCAGCGGCGACCTGACACTGATGCATTATGGGATTGACAGTGGGGTTTACACTCTGTGTTATTCACAAAACAGATTGTGAGCATCCTTGAGCACCAATTTTCAATCCTGCATTGTTTACATCCATATTTACTATATTTTCTCTACAATATACAATATACTATATACTCTATATTATATACTATATACTATATGCTATATACTCTATACCAGGGGTGCCCAAAAGGTCGATCGACCGGTAGCACTGTAGCCAGGCTGACAGAGAGCCACAGCTCTACTGAGCCTTC